>CM071857.1:17609068-17889319 GCA_036507275.1 Sicyos edulis | reverse complement strand
CTTCTTTTGCTATCATTTTCATTCCAATTTCACGGTTCTTTTAACACGTTCCTTCGATGGTTAGATAATGCCACTTTGAAAATCCTTAATAAACATCCTGTGAAAACTGCTTGACCATGCAGGATCTTGCCTCGGTTGCATATATGTGGGGTGTTGGCCACTTAATATGCCTCTTGTTGAGCTTTGTTTGGCTCCTAAAATTCTTCGAGCTTCCGTGGTATGTGTGGATGACAAACTCTTTTTGCCACAAGTAAGGTATCCAAACTTGCAAACCCCTCACAAGTGCATGTGGTTTTTTCTCATATGGCACATATTCGAGTAGCTCTCTGTTTCGCTTTTTACTAATAAACAGGATTGGCCTTGTGTTGTGGCTTTGAAATAGCTCCTATGCCTATTCCATTTGCATCTCATTAAATCTCAAATGATCGATCAAAGTTAGGTAGAGCATGACACGGTGCATTGGTCGGTTTTTTCTTTCGTTCTTTGAATGCATTCTCTTGCTTCTGATTCCACAAGAATTTGACAATCTTTTTAACACGTTCATTCTACTATCAGGCTATGCTAATAAATACCTTGAGAAACCTCGTATAGAAATTAGCTAAACAAAGAAGGATCTTACCTGGGTTAAATTTGTGGGTGTCGCCTCACTTAGAATGTCTCTTTTGGAGCTTTATTTGGCTCTTTTGGCCACAATTAGGGTCACGAAACTTGCAAAAGCCCTAACTAGTGCATGTAGTTCTTATTCAAATGGCACGTCTTAATGATGTGCTCCATTTAGCTTTTCACGAAGATATATGATTGGCCCATTTTCTATTATCAAAACAGCTCTTATATCGTCTATTCCATTTGCATCTCATTCAATCTCAAAAGATCAATGAGAGTTAGAAAGAGCAAGACATGGTGCATTGGTCAATTTTTCTTTTAATTCATCGAATGCTTTCTGTTGCACTTGCTTTCCTGAATATATAAAGTTGCTTTTCCGAGGATGAGGCTATGCTCCTGAAAGTCATGATGAACCTCCTGTAGAAACTAGCTAAATCATTTAAAGATCTCACCTTCATTGCATTTGTGGCGTTGCCGCTTCGCATGTCTCTTTTGTAGCTTTATTTTGCTCTTAAGATGCCTAAAGTGTCATGATCGATCCGTGTGGATGCCAAACTCCTTTGCCACAAATAAGGTTTCCAAACATCCAAAGCCCTTACAATTGCATGTTGTTCTTTCTCAAATGTCGCGTATTTAAGTTGTGCTCCATTCAATGTTTCGCTAAAAGACATGATTGGCCTTTTCTTTCCAGTATTGATAAAGCTATTAACCTAATCACTTTTATTCTATTCAATCTCAAAAGATCGATCAAAGTAGGTGTAGCGAGACGGAGCACTTGTTAATAATTCTTTCAATACATTGAATGCCTTCTTTTGCTATCATTTTCATTCCAATTTCACGGTTCTTTTAACACGTTCCTTCGATGGTTAGATAATGCCACTGAAAATCCTTAATAAACATCCTGTAGAAACTGCTTGACCATGCAGGATCTTGCCTCGGTTGCATATATGTGGGGTGTTGGCCACTTAATATGCCTCTTGTTGAGCTTTGTTTGGCTCCTAAAATTCTTGAGCTTCCGTGGTATGTGTGGATGACAAACTCTTTTTGCCACAAGTAAGGTATCCAAACTTGCAAACCCCTCACAAGTGCATGTGGTTTTTTCTCATATGGCACATATTCGAGTAGCTCTCTGTTTCGCTTTTTACTAATAAACAGGATTGGCCTTGTGTTGTGGCTTTGAAATAGCTCCTATGCCTATTCCATTTGCATCTCATTAAATCTCAAATGATCGATCAAAGTTAGGTAGAGCATGACACGGTGCATTGGTCGGTTTTTCTTTTCGTTCTTTGAATGCATTCTCTTGCTTCTGATTCCACAAGAATTTGACAATCTTTTTAACACGTTCATTCTACTATCAGGCTATGCTAATAAATACCTTGAGAAACCTCGTATAGAAATTAGCTAAACAAAGAAGGATCTTACCTGGGTTAAATTTGTGGGTGTCGCCCTCACTTAGAATGTCTCTTTTGGAGCTTTATTTGGCTCTTTTGGCCACAATTAGGGTCACGAAACTTGCAAAAGCCCTAACTAGTGCATGTAGTTCTTATTCAAATGGCACGTCTTAATGATGTGCTCCATTTAGCTTTTCACGAAGATATATGATTGGCCCATTTTCTATTATCAAAACAGCTCTTATACGTCTATTCCATTTGCATCTCATTCAATCTCAAAAGATCAATGAGAGTTAGAAAGAGCAAGACATGGTGCATTGGTCAATTTTTCTTTTAATTCATCGAATGCTTTACTGTTGCACTTGCTTTCTGAATATATAAAGTTGCTTTTCCGAGGATGAGGCTATGCTCACGAAAGTCATGATGAACCTCCTGTAGAAACTAGCTAAATCATTTAAAGATCTCACCTTCATTGCATTTGTGGCGTTGCCGCTTCGCATGTCTCTTTTGTAGCTTTATTTTGCTCTTAAGATGCCTAAAGCTGTCATGATCGATCGATCGTGTGGATGCCAAACTCCTTTGCCACAAATAAGGTTTCCAAACATCCAAAGCCCTTACAATTGCATGTTGTTCTTTCTCAAATGTCGCGTATTTAAGTTGTGCTCCATTCAATGTTTCGCTAAAAGACATGATTGGCCTTTTCTTTCCAGTATTGATAAAGCTATTAACCTAATCACTTTTATTCTATTCAATCTCAAAAGATCGATCAAAGTAGGTGTAGCGAGACGGAGCACTTGTTAATAATTCTTTCAATACATTGAATGCCTTCTTTTGCTATCATTTTCATTCCAATTTCACGGTTCTTTTAACACGTTCCTTCGATGGTTAGATAATGCCACTGAAAATCCTTAATAAACATCCTGTAGAAAACCTGCTTGACCATGCGAGGATCTTGCCTCGATTGCATATATATGTGGGGTGTTGGCCACTTAATATGCCTCTTGTTGAGCTTTGTTTGGCTCCTAAAATTCTTGAGCTTCCGTGGTATGTGTGGATGACAAACTCTTTTTGCCACAAGTAAGGTATCCAAACTTGCAAACCCCTCACAAGTGCATGTGGTTTTTTCTCATATGGCACATATTCGAGTAGCTCTGTGTTCGCTTTTTACTAATAAACAGATTGGCCTTGTGTTGTGGCTTTGAAATAGCTCCTATGCCTATTCCATTTGCATCTCATTAAATCTCAAATGATCGATCAAAGTTAGGTAGAGCATGACACGGTGCATTGGTCGGTTTTTCTTTTCGTTCTTTGAATGCATTCTCTTGCTTCTGATTCCACAAGAATTTGACAATCTTTTAACACGTTCATTCTACTATCAGGCTATGCTAATAAATACCTTGAGAAACCTCGTATAGAAATTAGCTAAACAAAGAAGGATCTTACAGGTTAAATTTGTGGGTGTCGTCCTCACTTAGAATGTCTCTTTTGGAGCTTTATTTGGCTCTTTTGGCCACAATTAGGGTCACGAAACTTGCAAAAGCCCTAACTAGTGCATGTAGTTCTTATTCAAATGGCACGTCTTAATGATGTGCTCCATTTAGCTTTTCACGAAGATATATGATTGGCCCATTTTCTATTATCAAAACAGCTCTTATATACGTCTATTCCATTTGCATCTCATTCAATCTCAAAAGATCAATGAGAGTTAGAAAGAGCAAGACATGGTGCATTGGTCAATTTTTCTTTTAATTCATCGAATGCTTTACTGTTGCACTTGCTTTCTGAATATATAAAGTTGCTTTTCCGAGGATGAGGCTATGCTCACGAAAGTCATGATGAACCTCCTGTAGAAACTAGCTAAATCATTTAAAGATCTCACCTTCATTGCATTTGTGGCGTTGCCGCTTCGCATGTCTCTTTTGTAGCTTTATTTTGCTCTTAAGATGCCTAAAGCTGTCATGATCGATCCGTGTGGATGCCAAACTCCTTTGCCACAAAATAAGGTTTCCAAACATCCAAAGCCCTTACAATTGCATGTTGTTCTTTCTCAAATGTCGCGTATTTAAGTTGTGCTCCATTCAATGTTTCGCTAAAAGACATGATTGGCCTTTTCTTTCCAGTATTGATAAAGCTATTAACCTAATCACTTTTATTCTATTCAATCTCAAAAGATCGATCAAAGTAGGTGTAGCGAGACGGAGCACTTGTTAATAATTCTTTCAATACATTGAATGCCTTCTTTTGCTATCATTTTCATTCCAATTTCACGGTTCTTTTAACACGTTCCTTCGATGGTTAGATAATGCCACTGAAAATCCTTAATAAACATCCTGTAGAAACTGCTTGACCATGCAGAGGATCTTGCCTCGATTTGCATATATGTGGGGTGTTGGCCACTTAATATGCCTCTTGTTGAGCTTTGTTTGGCTCCTAAAATTCTTGAGCTTCCGTGGTATGTGTGGATGACAAACTCTTTTGCCACAAGTAAGGTATCCAAACTTGCAAACCCCTCACAAGTGCATGTGGTTTTTTCTCATATGGCACATATTCGAGTAGCTCTGCTGTTTAGCTTTTTACTAATAAACAGAGTTGGCCTTGTGTTGTGGCTTTGAAATAGCTCCTATGCCTATTCCATTTGCATCTCATTAAATCTCAAATGATCGATCAAAGTTAGGTAGAGCATGACACGGTGCATTGGTCGGTTTTTCTTTTCGTTCTTTGAATGCATTCTCTTGCTTCGATTCCACAAGAATTTGACAATCTTTTAACACGTTCATTCTACTATCGGGCTATGCTAATAAATACCTTGAGAAACCTCGTATAGAAATTAGCTAAACAAAGAAGGATCTTACAGGTTAAATTTGTGGGTGTCGCCTCACTTAGAATGTCTCTTTTGGAGCTTTATTTGGCTCTTTTGGCCACAATTAGGGTCACGAAACTTGCAAAAGCCCTAACTAGTGCATGTAGTTCTTATTCAAATGGCACGTCTTAATGATGTGCTCCATTTAGCTTTTCACGAAGATATATGATTGGCCCATTTTCTATTATCAAAACAGCTCTTATACGTCTATTCCATTTGCATCTCATTCAATCTCAAAAGATCAATGAGAGTTAGAAAGAGCAAGACATGGTGCATTGGTCAATTTTTCTTTTAATTCATCGAATGCTTTCTGTTGCACTTGCTTTCCTGAATATATAAAGTTGCTTTTCCGAGGATGAGGCTATGCTCTGAAAGTCATGATGAACCTCCTGTAGAAACTAGCTAAATCATTTAAAGATCTCACCTTCATTGCATTTGTGGCCGTTGCCGCTTCGCATGTCTCTTTTGTAGCTTTATTTTGCTCTTAAGATGCCTAAAGCTGTCATGATCGATCCGTGTGGATGCCAAACTCCTTTGCCACAAATAAGGTTTCCAAACATCCAAAGCCCTTACAATTGCATGTTGTTCTTTCTCAAATGTCGCGTATTTAAGTTGTGCTCCATTCAATGTTTCGCTAAAAGACATGATTGGCCTTTTCTTTCCAAAGATTGATAAAGCTATTAACCTAATCACTTTTATTCTATTCAATCTCAAAAGATCGATCAAAGTAGGTGTAGCGAGACGGAGCACTTGTTAATAATTCTTTCAATACATTGAATGCCTTCTTTTGCTATCATTTTCATTCCAATTTCACGGTTCTTTTAACACGTTCCTTCGATGGTTAGATAATGCCACTGAAAATCCTTAATAAACATCCTGTAGAAACTGCTTGACCATGCAGGATCTTGCCTCGGTTGCATATATGTGGGGTGTTGGCCACTTAATATGCCTCTTGTTGAGCTTTGTTTGGCTCCTAAAATTCTTCGAGCTTCCGTGGTATGTGTGGATGACAAACTCTTTTTGCCACAAGTAAGGTATCCAAACTTGCAAACCCCTCACAAGTGCATGTGGTTCTTTCTCATATGGCACATATTCGAGTAGCTCTCTGTTTCGCTTTTTACTAATAAACAGATTGGCCTTGTGTTGTGGCTTTGAAATAGCTCCTATGCCTATTCCATTTGCATCTCATTAAATCTCAAATGATCGATCAAAGTTAGGTAGAGCATGACACGGTGCATTGGTCGGTTTTTCTTTTCGTTCTTTGAATGCATTCTCTTGCTTCGATTCCACAAGAATTTGACAATCTTTTTAACACGTTCATTCTACTATCAGGCTATGCTAATAAATACCTTGAGAAACCTCGTATAGAAATTAGCTAAACAAAGAAGGATCTTACCTGGGTTAAATTTGTGGGTGTCGCCCTCACTTAGAATGTCTCTTTTGGAGCTTTATTTGGCTCTTTTGGCCACAATTAGGGTCACGAAACTTGCAAAAGCCCTAACTAGTGCATGTAGTTCTTATTCAAATGGCACGTCTTAATGATGTGCTCCATTTAGCTTTTCACGAAGATATATGATTGGCCCATTTTCTATTATCAAAACAGCTCTTATACGTCTATTCCATTTGCATCTCATTCAATCTCAAAAGATCAATGAGAGTTAGAAAGAGCAAGACATGGTGCATTGGTCAATTTTTCTTTTAATTCATCGAATGCTTTCTGTTGCACTTGCTTTCCTGAATATATAAAGTTGCTTTTCCGAGGATGAGGCTATGCTCCGAAAGTCATGATGAACCTCCTGTAGAAACTAGCTAAATCATTTAAAGATCTCACCTTCATTGCATTTGTGGCCGTTGCCGCTTCGCATGTCTCTTTTGTAGCTTTATTTTGCTCTTAAGATGCCTAAAGCTGTCATGATCGATCCGTGTGGATGCCAAACTCCTTTGCCACAAATAAGGTTTCCAAACATCCAAAGCCCTTACAATTGCATGTTGTTCTTTCTCAAATGTCGCGTATTTAAGTTGTGCTCCATTCAATGTTTCGCTAAAAGACATGATTGGCCTTTTCTTTCCAGTATTGATAAAGCTATTAACCTAATCACTTTTATTCTATTCAATCTCAAAAGATCGATCAAAGTAGGTGTAGCGAGACGGAGCACTTGTTAATAATTCTTTCAATACATTGAATGCCTTCTTTTGCTATCATTTTCATTCCAATTTCACGGTTCTTTTAACACGTTCCTTCGATGGTTAGATAATGCCACCAAAAATCCTTAATAAACATCCTGTAGAAACCGCTTGACCATGCAGGATCTTGCCTCGATTTGCATATATGTGGGGTGTTGGCCACTTAATATGCCTCTTGTTGAGCTTTGTTTGGCTCCTAAAATTCTTGAGCTTCCGTGGTATGTGTGGATGACAAACTCTTTTTGCCACAAGTAAGGTATCCAAACTTGCAAACCCCTCACAAGTGCATGTGGTTTTTTCTCATATGGCACATATTCGAGTAGCTCTCTGTTTCGCTTTTTACTAATAAACAGGATTGGCCTTGTGTTGTGGCTTTGAAATAGCTCCTATGCCTATTCCATTTGCATCTCATTAAATCTCAAATGATCGATCAAAGTTAGGTAGAGCATGACACGGTGCATTGGTCGGTTTTTCTTTTCGTTCTTTGAATGCATTCTCTTGCTTCTGATTCCACAAGAATTTGACAATCTTTTAACACGTTCATTCTACTATCAGGCTATGCTAATAAATACCTTGAGAAACCTCGTATAGAAATTAGCTAAACAAAGAAGGATCTTACCTGGGTTAAATTTGTGGGTGTCGCCCTCACTTAGAATGTCTCTTTTGGAGCTTTATTTGGCTCTTTTGGCCACAATTAGGGTCACGAAACTTGCAAAAGCCCTAACTAGTGCATGTAGTTCTTATTCAAATGGCACGTCTTAATGATGTGCTCCATTTAGCTTTTCACGAAGATATATGATTGGCCCATTTTCTATTATCAAAACAGCTCTTATACGTCTATTCCATTTGCATCTCATTCAATCTCAAAAGATCAATGAGAGTTAGAAAGAGCAAGACATGGTGCATTGGTCAATTTTTCTTTTAATTCATCGAATGCTTTCTGTTCGCACTTGCTTTCTGAATATATAAAGTTGCTTTTCCGAGGATGAGGCTATGCTCCCGAAAGTCATGATGAACCTCCTGTAGAAACTAGCTAAATCATTTAAAGATCTCACCTTCATTGCATTTGTGGCGTTGCCGCTTCTTCATGTCTCTTTTGTAGCTTTATTTTGCTCTTAAGATGCCTAAAGCTGTCATGATCGATCCGTGTGGATGCCAAACTCCTTTGCCACAAATAAGGTTTCCAAACATCCAAAGCCCTTACAATTGCATGTTGTTCTTTCTCAAATGTCGCGTATTTAAGTTGTGCTCCATTCAATGTTTCGCTAAAAGACATGATTGGCCTTTTCTTTCCAAAGATTGATAAAGCTATTAACCTAATCACTTTTATTCTATTCAATCTCAAAAGATCGATCAAAGTAGGTGTAGCGAGACGGAGCACTTGTTAATAATTCTTTCAATACATTGAATGCCTTCTTTTGCTATCATTTTCATTCCAATTTCACGGTTCTTTTAACACGTTCCTTCGATGGTTAGATAATGCCACTGAAAAATCCTTAATAAACATCCTGTAGAAACTGCTTGACCATGCGAGGATCTTGCCTCGATTGCATATATGTGGGGTGTTGGCCACTTAATATGCCTCTTGTTGAGCTTTGTTTGGCTCCTAAAATTCTTGAGCTTCCGTGGTATGTGTGGATGACAAACTCTTTTTGCCACAAGTAAGGTATCCAAACTTGCAAACCCCTCACAAGTGCATGTGGTTTTTTCTCATATGGCACATATTCGAGTAGCTCTGTGTTTAGCTTTTTACTAATAAACAGGATTGGCCTTGTGTTGTGGCTTTGAAATAGCTCCTATGCCTATTCCATTTGCATCTCATTAAATCTCAAATGATCGATCAAAGTTAGGTAGAGCATGACACGGTGCATTGGTCGGTTTTTCTTTTCGTTCTTTGAATGCATTCTCTTGCTTCTGATTCCACAAGAATTTGACAATCTTTTTAACACGTTCATTCTACTATCAGGCTATGCTAATAAATACCTTGAGAAACCTCGTATAGAAATTAGCTAAACAAAGAAGGATCTTACATGGGTTAAATTTGTGGGTGTCGCCCTCACTTAGAATGTCTCTTTTGGAGCTTTATTTGGCTCTTTTGGCCACAATTAGGGTCACGAAACTTGCAAAAGCCCTAACTAGTGCATGTAGTTCTTATTCAAATGGCACGTCTTAATGATGTGCTCCATTTAGCTTTTCACGAAGATATATGATTGGCCCATTTTCTATTATCAAAACAGCTCTTATACGTCTATTCCATTTGCATCTCATTCAATCTCAAAAGATCAATGAGAGTTAGAAAGAGCAAGACATGGTGCATTGGTCAATTTTTCTTTTAATTCATCGAATGCTTTCTGTTGCACTTGCTTTCCTGAATATATAAAGTTGCTTTTCCGAGGATGAGGCTATGCTCCTGAAAGTCATGATGAACCTCCTGTAGAAACTAGCTAAATCATTTAAAGATCTCACCTTCATTGCATTTGTGGCCGTTGCCGCTTCGCATGTCTCTTTTGTAGCTTTATTTTGCTCTTAAGATGCCTAAAGTCACATCATGATCGATCCGTGTGGATGCCAAACTCCTTTGCCACAAATAAGGTTTCCAAACATCCAAAGCCCTTACAATTGCATGTTGTTCTTTCTCAAATGTCGCGTATTTAAGTTGTGCTCCATTCAATGTTTCGCTAAAAGACATGATTGGCCTTTTCTTTCCAGTATTGATAAAGCTATTAACCTAATCACTTTTATTCTATTCAATCTCAAAAGATCGATCAAAGTAGGTGTAGCGAGACGGAGCACTTGTTAATAATTCTTTCAATACATTGAATGCCTTCTTTTGCTATCATTTTCATTCCAATTTCACGGTTCTTTTAACACGTTCCTTCGATGGTTAGATAATGCCACTGAAAATCCTTAATAAACATCCTGTAGAAACTGCTTGACCATGCAGGATCTTGCCTCGGTTGCATATATGTGGGGTGTTGGCCACTTAATATGCCTCTTGTTGAGCTTTGTTTGGCTCCTAAAATTCTTCGAGCTTCCGTGGTATGTGTGGATGACAAACTCTTTTTGCCACAAGTAAGGTATCCAAACTTGCAAACCCCTCACAAGTGCATGTGGTTTTTTCTCATATGGCACATATTCGAGTAGCTCTCTGTTTCGCTTTTTACTAATAAACAGGATTGGCCTTGTGTTGTGGCTTTGAAATAGCTCCTATGCCTATTCCATTTGCATCTCATTAAATCTCAAATGATCGATCAAAGTTAGGTAGAGCATGACACGGTGCATTGGTCGGTTTTTCTTTTCGTTCTTTGAATGCATTCTCTTGCTTCTGATTCCACAAGAATTTGACAATCTTTTTAACACGTTCATTCTACTATCAGGCTATGCTAATAAATACCTTGAGAAACCTCGTATAGAAATTAGCTAAACAAAGAAGGATCTTACCTGGGTTAAATTTGTGGGTGTCGCCCTCACTTAGAATGTCTCTTTTGGAGCTTTATTTGGCTCTTTTGGCCACAATTAGGGTCACGAAACTTGCAAAAGCCCTAACTAGTGCATGTAGTTCTTATTCAAATGGCACGTCTTAATGATGTGCTCCATTTAGCTTTTCACGAAGATATATGATTGGCCCATTTTCTATTATCAAAACAGCTCTTATCGTCCTATTCCATTTGCATCTCATTCAATCTCAAAAGATCAATGAGAGTTAGAAAGAGCAAGACATGGTGCATTGGTCAATTTTTCTTTTAATTCATCGAATGCTTTCTGTTGCACTTGCTTTCCTGAATATATAAAGTTGCTTTTCCGAGGATGAGGCTATGCTCCTGAAAGTCATGATGAACCTCCTGTAGAAACTAGCTAAATCATTTAAAGATCTCACCTTCATTGCATTTGTGGCCGTTGCCGCTTCGCATGTCTCTTTTGTAGCTTTATTTTGCTCTTAAGATGCCTAAAGCTGTCATGATCGATCCGTGTGGATGCCAAACTCCTTTGCCACAAATAAGGTTTCCAAACATCCAAAGCCCTTACAATTGCATGTTGTTCTTTCTCAAATGTCGCGTATTTAAGTTGTGCTCCATTCAATGTTTCGCTAAAAGACATGATTGGCCTTTTCTTTCCAAAGATTGATAAAGCTATTAACCTAATCACTTTTATTCTATTCAATCTCAAAAGATCGATCAAAGTAGGTGTAGCGAGACGGAGCACTTGTTAATAATTCTTTCAATACATTGAATGCCTTCTTTTGCTATCATTTTCATTCCAATTTCACGGTTCTTTTAACACGTTCCTTCGATGGTTAGATAATGCCACTGAAAATCCTTAATAAACATCCTGTAGAAACTGCTTGACCATGCAGGATCTTGCCTCGGTTGCATATATGTGGGGTGTTGGCCACTTAATATGCCTCTTGTTGAGCTTTGTTTGGCTCCTAAAATTCTTCGAGCTTCCGTGGTATGTGTGGATGACAAACTCTTTTTGCCACAAGTAAGGTATCCAAACTTGCAAACCCCTCACAAGTGCATGTGGTTCTTTCTCATATGGCACATATTCGAGTAGCTCTCTGTTTCGCTTTTTACTAATAAACAGGATTGGCCTTGTGTTGTGGCTTTGAAATAGCTCCTATGCCTATTCCATTTGCATCTCATTAAATCTCAAATGATCGATCAAAGTTAGGTAGAGCATGACACGGTGCATTGGTCGGTTTTTCTTTTCGTTCTTTGAATGCATTCTCTTGCTTCTGATTCCACAAGAATTTGACAATCTTTTTAACACGTTCATTCTACTATCAGGCTATGCTAATAAATACCTTGAGAAACCTCGTATAGAAATTAGCTAAACAAAGAAGGATCTTACCTGGGTTAAATTTGTGGGTGTCGTCCTCACTTAGAATGTCTCTTTTGGAGCTTTATTTGGCTCTTTTGGCCACAATTAGGGTCACGAAACTTGCAAAAGCCCTAACTAGTGCATGTAGTTCTTATTCAAATGGCACGTCTTAATGATGTGCTCCATTTAGCTTTTCACGAAGATATATGATTGGCCCATTTTCTATTATCAAAACAGCTCTTATACGTCTATTCCATTTGCATCTCATTCAATCTCAAAAGATCAATGAGAGTTAGAAAGAGCAAGACATGGTGCATTGGTCAATTTTTCTTTTAATTCATCGAATGCTTTCTGTTGCACTTGCTTTCCTGAATATATAAAGTTGCTTTTCCGAGGATGAGGCTATGCTCCTGAAAGTCATGATGAACCTCCTGTAGAAACTAGCTAAATCATTTAAAGATCTCACCTTCATTGCATTTGTGGCCGTTGCCGCTTCGCATGTCTCTTTTGTAGCTTTATTTTGCTCTTAAGATGCCTAAAGCTATCATGATCGATCCGTGTGGATGCCAAACTCCTTTGCCACAAATAAGGTTTCCAAACATCCAAAGCCCTTACAATTGCATGTTGTTCTTTCTCAAATGTCGCGTATTTAAGTTGTGCTCCATTCAATGTTTCGCTAAAAGACATGATTGGCCTTTTCTTTCCAGTATTGATAAAGCTATTAACCTAATCACTTTTATTCTATTCAATCTCAAAAGATCGATCAAAGTAGGTGTAGCGAGACGGAGCACTTGTTAATAATTCTTTCAATACATTGAATGCCTTCTTTTGCTATCATTTTCATTCCAATTTCACGGTTCTTTTAACACGTTCCTTCGATGGTTAGATAATGCCACCAAAATCCTTAATAAACATCCTGTAGAAACTGCTTGACCATGCAGGATCTTGCCTCGGTTGCATATATGTGGGGTGTTGGCCACTTAATATGCCTCTTGTTGAGCTTTGTTTGGCTCCTAAAATTCTTCGAGCTTCCGTGGTATGTGTGGATGACAAACTCTTTTTGCCACAAGTAAGGTATCCAAACTTGCAAACCCCTCACAAGTGCATGTGGTTTTTTCTCATATGGCACATATTCGAGTAGCTCTCTGTTTCGCTTTTTACTAATAAACAGATTGGCCTTGTGTTGTGGCTTTGAAATAGCTCCTATGCCTATTCCATTTGCATCTCATTAAATCTCAAATGATCGATCAAAGTTAGGTAGAGCATGACACGGTGCATTGGTCGGTTTTTCTTTTCGTTCTTTGAATGCATTCTCTTGCTTCTGATTCCACAAGAATTTGACAATCTTTTTAACACGTTCATTCTACTATCAGGCTATGCTAATAAATACCTTGAGAAACCTCGTATAGAAATTAGCTAAACAAAGAAGGATCTTACATGGGTTAAATTTGTGGGTGTCGCCTCACTTAGAATGTCTCTTTTGGAGCTTTATTTGGCTCTTTTGGCCACAATTAGGGTCACGAAACTTGCAAAAGCCCTAACTAGTGCATGTAGTTCTTATTCAAATGGCACGCCTTAATGATGTGCTCCATTTAGCTTTTCACGAAGATATATGATTGGCCCATTTTCTATTATCAAAACAGCTCTTATACGTCTATTCCATTTGCATCTCATTCAATCTCAAAAGATCAATGAGAGTTAGAAAGAGCAAGACATGGTGCATTGGTCAATTTTTCTTTTAATTCATCGAATGCTTTCTGTTGCACTTGCTTTCCTGAATATATAAAGTTGCTTTTCCGAGGATGAGGCTATGCTCCCGAAAGTCATGATGAACCTCCTGTAAAAACTAGCTAAATCATTTAAAGATCTCACCTTCATTGCATTTGTGGCCGTTGCCGCTTCGCATGTCTCTTTTGTAGCTTTATTTTGCTCTTAAGATGCCTAAAGTCATCATGATCGATCCGTGTGGATGCCAAACTCCTTTGCCACAAATAAGGTTTCCAAACATCCAAAGCCCTTACAATTGCATGTTGTTCTTTCTCAAATGTCGCGTATTTAAGTTGTGCTCCATTCAATGTTTCGCTAAAAGACATGATTGGCCTTTTCTTTCCAAAGATTGATAAAGCTATTAACCTAATCACTTTTATTCTATTCAATCTCAAAAGATCGATCAAAGTAGGTGTAGCGAGACGGAGCACTTGTTAATAATTCTTTCAATACATTGAATGCCTTCTTTTGCTATCATTTTCATTCCAATTTCACGGTTCTTTTAACACGTTCCTTCGATGGTTAGATAATGCCACCAAAATCCTTAATAAACATCCTGTAGAAACCGCTTGACCATGCAGATCTTGCCTCGCTTTGCATATATGTGGGGTGTTGGCCACTTAATATGCCTCTTGTTGAGCTTTGTTTGGCTCCTAAAATTCTTCGAGCTTCCGTGGTATGTGTGGATGACAAACTCTTTTTGCCACAAGTAAGGTATCCAAACTTGCAAACCCCTCACAAGTGCATGTGGTTTTTTCTCATATGGCACATATTCGAGTAGCTCTGCTTTTCTTTTTACTAATAAACAGGATTGGCCTTGTGTTGTGGCTTTGAAATAGCTCCTATGCCTATTCCATTTGCATCTCATTAAATCTCAAATGATCGATCAAAGTTAGGTAGAGCATGACACGGTGCATTGGTCGGTTTTTCTTTTCGTTCTTTGAATGCATTCTCTTGCTTCTGATTCCACAAGAATTTGACAATCTTTTTAACACGTTCATTCTACTATCAGGCTATGCTAATAAATACCTTGAGAAACCTCGTATAGAAATTAGCTAAACAAAGAAGGATCTTACCTGGGTTAAATTTGTGGGTGTCGCCCTCACTTAGAATGTCTCTTTTGGAGCTTTATTTGGCTCTTTTGGCCACAATTAGGGTCACGAAACTTGCAAAAGCCCTAACTAGTGCATGTAGTTCTTATTCAAATGGCACGTCTTAATGATGTGCTCCATTTAGCTTTTCACGAAGATATATGATTGGCCCATTTTCTATTATCAAAACAGCTCTTATACGTCTATTCCATTTGCATCTCATTCAATCTCAAAAGATCAATGAGAGTTAGAAAGAGCAAGACATGGTGCATTGGTCAATTTTTTTTCTTTAATTCATCGAATGCTTTCTGTTGCACTTGCTTTCCTGAATATATAAAGTTGCTTTTCCGAGGATGAGGCTATGCTCCTGAAAGTCATGATGAACCTCCTGTAGAAACTAGCTAAATCATTTAAAGATCTCACCTTCATTGCATTTGTGGCCGTTGCCGCTTCGCATGTCTCTTTTGTAGCTTTATTTTGCTCTTAAGATGCCTAAAGCTGTCATGATCGATCCGTGTGGATGCCAAACTCCTTTGCCACAAATAAGGTTTCCAAACATCCAAAGCCCTTACAATTGCATGTTGTTCTTTCTCAAATGTCGCGTATTTAAGTTGTGCTCCATTCAATGTTTCGCTAAAAGACATGATTGGCCTTTTCTTTCCAAAGATTGATAAAGCTATTAACCTAATCACTTTTATTCTATTCAATCTCAAAAGATCGATCAAAGTAGGTGTAGCGAGACGGAGCACTTGTTAATAATTCTTTCAATACATTGAATGCCTTTCTTTTGCTATCATTTTCATTCCAATTTCACGGTTCTTTTAACACGTTCCTTCGATGGTTAGATAATGCCACCAAAAATCCTTAATAAACATCCTGTAGAAACCGCTGACCATGCAGATCTTGCCTCGCTTGCATATATGTGGGGTGTTGGCCACTTAATATGCCTCTTGTTGAGCTTTGTTTGGCTCCTAAAATTCTTGAGCTTCCGTGGTATGTGTGGATGACAAACTCTTTTTGCCACAAGTAAGGTATCCAAACTTGCAAACCCCTCACAAGTGCATGTGGTTTTTTCTCATATGGCACATATTCGAGTAGCTCTGTTTCGCTTTTTACTAATAAACAGGATTGGCCTTGTGTTGTGGCTTTGAAATAGCTCCTATGCCTATTCCATTTGCATCTCATTAAATCTCAAATGATCGATCAAAGTTAGGTAGAGCATGACACGGTGCATTGGTCGGTTTTTCTTTTCGTTCTTTGAATGCATTCTCTTGCTTCTGATTCCACAAGAATTTGACAATCTTTTTAACACGTTCATTCTACTATCAGGCTATGCTAATAAATACCTTGAGAAACCTCGTATAGAAATTAGCTAAACAAAGAAGGATCTTACCTGGGTTAAATTTGTGGGTGTCGCCCTCACTTAGAATGTCTCTTTTGGAGCTTTATTTGGCTCTTTTGGCCACAATTAGGGTCACGAAACTTGCAAAAGCCCTAACTAGTGCATGTAGTTCTTATTCAAATGGCACGTCTTAATGATGTGCTCCATTTAGCTTTTCACGAAGATATATGATTGGCCCATTTTCTATTATCAAAACAGCTCTTATACGTCTATTCCATTTGCATCTCATTCAATCTCAAAAGATCAATGAGAGTTAGAAAGAGCAAGACATGGTGCATTGGTCAATTTTTCTTTTAATTCATCGAATGCTTTCTGTTGCACTTGCTTTCCTGAATATATAAAGTTGCTTTTCCGAGGATGAGGCTATGCTCCTGAAAGTCATGATGAACCTCCTGTAGAAACTAGCTAAATCATTTAAAGATCTCACCTTCATTGCATTTGTGGCCGTTGCCGCCGCTTCATGTCTCTTTTGTAGCTTTATTTTGCTCTTAAGATGCCTAAAGCTGTCATGATCGATCCGTGTGGATGCCAAACTCCTTTGCCACAAATAAGGTTTCCAAACATCCAAAGCCCTTACAATTGCATGTTGTTCTTTCTCAAATGTCGCGTATTTAAGTTGTGCTCCATTCAATGTTTCGCTAAAAGACATGATTGGCCTTTTCTTTCCAGTATTGATAAAGCTATTAACCTAATCACTTTTATTCTATTCAATCTCAAAAGATCGATCAAAGTAGGTGTAGCGAGACGGAGCACTTGTTAATAATTCTTTCAATACATTGAATGCCTTCTTTTGCTATCATTTTCATTCCAATTTCACGGTTCTTTTAACACGTTCCTTCGATGGTTAGATAATGCCACTGAAAATCCTTAATAAACATCCTGTAGAAACGCTTGACCATGCAGATCTTGCCTCGCTTGCATATATGTGGGGTGTTGGCCACTTAATATGCCTCTTGTTGAGCTTTGTTTGGCTCCTAAAATTCTTCGAGCTTCCGTGGTATGTGTGGATGACAAACTCTTTTTGCCACAAGTAAGGTATCCAAACTTGCAAACCCCTCACAAGTGCATGTGGTTTTTTCTCATATGGCACATATTCGAGTAGCTCTCTGTTTCGCTTTTTACTAATAAACAGGATTGGCCTTGTGTTGTGGCTTTGAAATAGCTCCTATGCCTATTCCATTTGCATCTCATTAAATCTCAAATGATCGATCAAAGTTAGGTAGAGCATGACACGGTGCATTGGTCGGTTTTTCTTTTCGTTCTTTGAATGCATTCTCTTGCTTCGATTCCACAAGAATTTGACAATCTTTTTAACACGCTCATTCTACTATCAGGCTATGCTAATAAATACCTTGAGAAACCTCGATAGAAATTAGCTAAACAAAGAAGGATCTTACCTGGGTTAAATTTGTGGGTGTCGTCCTCACTTAGAATGTCTCTTTTGGAGCTTTATTTGGCTCTTTTGGCCACAATTAGGGTCACGAAACTTGCAAAAGCCCTAACTAGTGCATGTAGTTCTTATTCAAATGGCACGTCTTAATGATGTGCTCCATTTAGCTTTTCACGAAGATATATGATTGGCCCATTTTCTATTATCAAAACAGCTCTTATACGTCTATTCCATTTGCATCTCATTCAATCTCAAAAGATCAATGAGAGTTAGAAAGAGCAAGACATGGTGCATTGGTCAATTTTTCTTTTAATTCATCGAATGCTTTCATTGCACTTGCTTTCCCGAATATATAAAGTTGCTTTTCCGAGGATGAGGCTATGCTCCCGAAAGTCATGATGAACCTCCTGTAGAAACTAGCTAAATCATTTAAAGATCTCACCTTCATTGCATTTGTGGCCGTTGCCGCTTCGCATGTCTCTTTTGTAGCTTTATTTTGCTCTTAAGATGCCTAAAGTGTCATGATCGATCCGTGTGGATGCCAAACTCCTTTGCCACAAATAAGGTTTCCAAACATCCAAAGCCCTTACAATTGCATGTTGTTCTTTCTCAAATGTCGCGATTTAAGTTGTGCTCCATTCAATGTTTCGCTAAAAGACATGATTGGCCTTTTCTTTCCAGTATTGATAAAGCTATTAACCTAATCACTTTTATTCTATTCAATCTCAAAAGATCGATCAAAGTAGGTGTAGCGAGACGGAGCACTTGTTAATAATTCTTTCAATACATTGAATGCCTTCTTTTGCTATCATTTTCATTCCAATTTCACGGTTCTTTTAACACGCTCCTTCGATGGTTAGATAATGCCACCAAAATCCTTAATAAACATCCTGTAGAAACCGCTTGACCATGCAGATCTTGCCTCTGCTTGCATATATGTGGGGTGTTGGCCACTTAATATGCCTCTTGTTGAGCTTTGTTTGGCTCCTAAAATTCTTCGAGCTTCCGTGGTATGTGTGGATGACAAACTCTTTTTGCCACAAGTAAGGTATCCAAACTTGCAAACCCCTCACAAGTGCATGTGGTTTTTTCTCATATGGCACATATTCGAGTAGCTCTGCTTCGCTTTTTACTAATAAACAGGATTGGCCTTGTGTTGTGGCTTTGAAATAGCTCCTATGCCTATTCCATTTGCATCTCATTAAATCTCAAATGATCGATCAAAGTTAGGTAGAGCATGACACTGCATTGGTCGGTTTTTCTTTTCGTTCTTTGAATGCATTCTCTTGCTTCTGATTCCACAAGAATTTGACAATCTTTTTAACACGTTCATTCTACTATCAGGCTATGCTAATAAATACCTTGAGAAACCTCGTATAGAAATTAGCTAAACAAAGAAGGATCTTACCAAGTTAAATTTGTGGGTGTCGCCCTCACTTAGAATGTCTCTTTTGGAGCTTTATTTGGCTCTTTTGGCCACAATTAGGGTCACGACGAAACTTGCAAAAGCCCTAACTAGTGCATGTAGTTCTTATTCAAATGGCACGTCTTAATGATGTGCTCCATTTAGCTTTTCACGAAGATATATGATTGGCCCATTTTCTATTATCAAAACAAATTCTTATACGTCTATTCCATTTGCATCTCATTCAATCTCAAAAGATCAATGAGAGTTAGAAAGAGCAAGACATGGTGCATTGGTCAATTTTTCTTTTAATTCATCGAATGCTTTCGTTGCACTTGCTTTCCGAATATATAAAGTTGCTTTTCCGAGGATGAGGCTATGCTCTGAAACTCATGATGAACCTCCTGTAGAAACTAGCTAAATCATTTAAAGATCTCACCTTCATTGCATTTGTGGCCGCTGCCGCTTCGCATGTCTCTTTTGTAGCTTTATTTTGCTCTTAAGATGCCTAAAGCTGCATCATGATCGATCCGTGTGGATGCCAAACTCCTTTGCCACAAATAAGGTTTCCAAACATCCAAAGCCCTTACAATTGCATGTTGTTCTTTCTCAAATGTCGCGTATTTAAGTTGTGCTCCATTCAATGTTTCGCTAAAAGACATGATTGGCCTTTTCTTTCCAGTATTGATAAAGCTATTAACCTAATCACTTTTATTCTATTCAATCTCAAAAGATCGATCAAAGTAGGTGTAGCGAGACGGAGCACTTGTTAATAATTCTTTCAATACATTGAATGCCTTCTTTTGCTATCATTTTCATTCCAATTTCACGGTTCTTTTAACACGCTCCTTCGATGGTTAGATAATGCCACCAAAAATCCTTAATAAACATCCTCGTAGAAACCGCTGACCATGCAGATCTTGCCTCGCTTGCATATATGTGGGGTGTTGGCCACTTAATATGCCTCTTGTTGAGCTTTGTTTGGCTCCTAAAATTCTTCGAGCTTCCGTGGTATGTGTGGATGACAAACTCTTTTTGCCACAAGTAAGGTATCCAAACTTGCAAACCCCTCACAAGTGCATGTGGTTTTTTCTCATATGGCACATATTCGAGTAGCTCTCTGCTTCGCTTTTTACTAATAAACAGATTGGCCTTGTGTTGTGGCTTTGAAATAGCTCCTATGCCTATTCCATTTGCATCTCATTAAATCTCAAATGATCGATCAAAGTTAGGTAGAGCATGACACGGTGCATTGGTCGGTTTTTCTTTTCGTTCTTTGAATGCATTCTCTTGCTTCTGATTCCACAAGAATTTGACAATCTTTTTAACACGCTCATTCTACTATCAGGCTATGCTAATAAATACCTTGAGAAACCTCGTATAGAAATTAGCTAAACAAAGAAGGATCTTACCAAGTTAAATTTGTGGGTGTCGCCTCACTTAGAATGTCTCTTTTGGAGCTTTATTTGGCTCTTTTGGCCACAATTAGGGTCACGAAACTTGCAAAAGCCCTAACTAGTGCATGTAGTTCTTATTCAAATGGCACGCCTTAATGATGTGCTCCATTTAGCTTTTCACGAAGATATATGATTGGCCCATTTTCTATTATCAAAACAGCTCTTATACGTCTATTCCATTTGCATCTCATTCAATCTCAAAAGATCAATGAGAGTTAGAAAGAGCAAGACATGGTGCATTGGTCAATTTTTCTTTTAATTCATCGAATGCTTCACATTGCACTTGCTTTCCGAATATATAAAGTTGCTTTTCCGAGGATGAGGCTATGCTCCTGAAACTCATGATGAACCTCCCGTAGAAACTAGCTAAATCATTTAAAGATCTCACCTTCATTGCATTTGTGGCCGCTGCCGCTTCGCATGTCTCTTTTGTAGCTTTATTTTGCTCTTAAGATGCCTAAAGTCACATGATCGATCCGTGTGGATGCCAAACTCCTTTGCCACAAATAAGGTTTCCAAACATCCAAAGCCCTTACAATTGCATGTTGTTCTTTCTCAAATGTCGCGTATTTAAGTTGTGCTCCATTCAATGTTTCGCTAAAAGACATGATTGGCCTTTTCTTTCCAGTATTGATAAAGCTATTAACCTAATCACTTTTATTCTATTCAATCTCAAAAGATCGATCAAAGTAGGTGTAGCGAGACGGAGCACTTGTTAATAATTCTTTCAATACATTGAATGCCTTCTTTTGCTATCATTTTCATTCCAATTTCACTGGTTCTTTTAACACGCTCCTTCGATGGTTAGATAATGCCACCAAAAATCCTTAATAAACATCCTGTAGAAACCGCTTGACCATGCAGATCTTGCCTCTGCTTGCATATATGTGGGGTGTTGGCCACTTAATATGCCTCTTGTTGAGCTTTGTTTGGCTCCTAAAATTCTTCGAGCTTCCGTGGTATGTGTGGATGACAAACTCTTTTTGCCACAAGTAAGGTATCCAAACTTGCAAACCCCTCACAAGTGCATGTGGTTTTTTCTCATATGGCACATATTCGAGTAGCTCTGCTTTTCGCTTTTTACTAATAAACAGATTGGCCTTGTGTTGTGGCTTTGAAATAGCTCCTATGCCTATTCCATTTGCATCTCATTAAATCTCAAATGATCGATCAAAGTTAGGTAGAGCATGACACGGTGCATTGGTCGGTTTTTCTTTTCGTTCTTTGAATGCATTCTCTTGCTTCTGATTCCACAAGAATTTGACAATCTTTTTAACACGCTCATTCTACTATCAGCTATGCTAATAAATACCTTGAGAAACCTCGTATAGAAATTAGCTAAACAAAGAAGGATCTTACCTGGGTTAAATTTGTGGGTGTCGCCCTCACTTAGAATGTCTCTTTTGGAGCTTTATTTGGCTCTTTTGGCCACAATTAGGGTCACGAAACTTGCAAAAGCCCTAACTAGTGCATGTAGTTCTTATTCAAATGGCACGTCTTAATGATGTGCTCCATTTAGCTTTTCACGAAGATATATGATTGGCCCATTTTCTATTATCAAAACAAATCTTATACGTCTATTCCATTTGCATCTCATTCAATCTCAAAAGATCAATGAGAGTTAGAAAGAGCAAGACATGGTGCATTGGTCAATTTTTCTTTTAATTCATCGAATGCTTTCTGTTGCACTTGCTTTCCTGAATATATAAAGTTGCTTTTCCGATGATGAGGCTATGCTCCTGAAACTCATGATGAACCTCCTGTAGAAACTAGCTAAATCATTTAAAGATCTCACCTTCATTGCATTTGTGGCCGTTGCCGCTTCGCATGTCTCTTTTGTAGCTTTATTTTGCTCTTAAGATGCCTAAAGCTGTCATGATCGATCCGTGTGGATGCCAAACTCCTTTGCCACAAATAAGGTTTCCAAACATCCAAAGCCCTTACAATTGCATGTTGTTCTTTCTCAAATGTCGCGTATTTAAGTTGTGCTCCATTCAATGTTTCGCTAAAAGACATGATTGGCCTTTTCTTTCCAAAGATTGATAAAGCTATTAACCTAATCACTTTTATTCTATTCAATCTCAAAAGATCGATCAAAGTAGGTGTAGCGAGACGGAGCACTTGTTAATAATTCTTTCAATACATTGAATGCCTTCTTTTGCTATCATTTTCATTCCAATTTCACGGTTCTTTTAACACGTTCCTTCGATGGTTAGATAATGCCACCAAAAATCCTTAATAAACATCCTGTAGAAACCGCTGACCATGCAGATCTTGCCTCTGCTGCATATATGTGGGGTGTTGGCCACTTAATATGCCTCTTGTTGACCTTTGTTTGGCTCCTAAAATTCTTCGAGCTTCCGTGGTATGTGTGGATGACAAACTCTTTTTGCCACAAGTAAGGTATCCAAACTTGCAAACCCCTCACAAGTGCATGTGGTTTTTTCTCATATGGCACATATTCGAGTAGCTCTGCTTTCGCTTTTTACTAATAAACAGATTGGCCTTGTGTTGTGGCTTTGAAATAGCTCCTATGCCTATTCCATTTGCATCTCATTAAATCTCAAATGATCGATCAAAGTTAGGTAGAGCATGACACGGTGCATTGGTCGGTTTTTCTTTTCGTTCTTTGAATGCATTCTCTTGCTTCGATTCCACAAGAATTTGACAATCTTTTTAACACGCTCATTCTACTATCAGGCTATGCTAATAAATACCTTGAGAAACCTCGTATAGAAATTAGCTAAACAAAGAAGGATCTTACCTGGGTTAAATTTGTGGGTGTCGTCCTCACTTAGAATGTCTCTTTTGGAGCTTTATTTGGCTCTTTTGGCCACAATTAGGGTCACGAAACTTGCAAAAGCCCTAACTAGTGCATGTAGTTCTTATTCAAATGGCACGTCTTAATGATGTGCTCCATTTAGCTTTTCACGAAGATATATGATTGGCCCACTTTCTATTATCAAAACAGCTCTTATACGTCTATTCCATTTGCATCTCATTCAATCTCAAAAGATCAATGAGAGTTAGAAAGAGCAAGACATGGTGCATTGGTCAATTTTTCTTTTAATTCATCGAATGCTTTCTGTTGCACTTGCTTTCCAGAATATATAAAGTTGCTTTTCCGAGGATGAGGCTATGCTCCTGGAAGTCATGATGAACCTCCTGTAGAAACTAGCTAAATCATTTAAAGATCTCACCTTCATTGCATTTGTGGCCGTTGCCGCTTCGCATGTCTCTTTTGTAGCTTTATTTTGCTCTTAAGATGCCTAAAGCTGTCATGATCGATCCGTGTGGATGCCAAACTCCTTTGCCACAAATAAGGTTTCCAAACATCCAAAGCCCTTACAATTGCATGTTGTTCTTTCTCAAATGTCGCGTATTTAAGTTGTGCTCCATTCAATGTTTCGCTAAAAGACATGATTGGCCTTTTCTTTCCAAAGATTGATAAAGCTATTAACCTAATCACTTTTATTCTATTCAATCTCAAAAGATCGATCAAAGTAGGTGTAGCGAGACGGAGCACTTTGTTAATAATTCTTTCAATACATTGAATGCCTTCTTTTGCTATCATTTTCATTCCAATTTCACGGTTCTTTTCACACGCTCCTTCGATGGTTAGATAATGCCACCAAAAATCCTTAATAAACATCCTGTAGAAACTGCTTGACCATGCAGATCTTGCCTCGCTTGCATATATGTGGGGTGTTGGCCACTTAATATGCCTCTTGTTGAGCTTTGTTTGGCTCCTAAAATTCTTCGAGCTTCCATGGTATGTGTGGATGACAAACTCCTTTTGCCACAAGTAAGGTATCCAAACTTGCAAACCCCTCACAAGTGCATGTGGTTCTTTCTCATATGGCACATATTCGAGTAGCTCTCTGTTTCGCTTTTTACTAATAAATAGGATTGGCCTTGTGTTGTGGCTTTGAAATAGCTCTTATGCCTATTCCATTTGCATCTCATTAAATCTCAAATGATCGATCAAAGTTAGGTAGAGCATGACACGGTGCATTGGTCGGTTTTTCTTTTCGTTCTTTGAATGCATTCTCTTGCTTCTGATTCCACAAGAATTTGACAATCTTTTTAACACGTTCATTCTACTATCAGGCTATGCTACTAAATACCTTGAGAAACCTCGTATAGAAATTAGCTAAACAAAGAAGGATCTTACCTGGGTTAAATTTGTGGGTGTCGTCCTCACTTAGAATGTCTCTTTTGGAGCTTTATTTGGCTCTTTTGGCCACAATTAGGGTCACGAAACTTGCAAAAGCCCTAACTAGTGCATGTAGTTCTTATTCAAATGACACTTTTTAATGATGTGCTCCATTTAGCTTTTCACGAAGATATATGATTGGCCCATTTCTATTATCAAAACAGCTCTTATACGTCTATTCCATTTGCATCTCATTCAATCTCAAAAGATCAATAAGAGTTAGAAAGAGCAAGACATGGTGCATTGGTCAATTTTTCTTTTAATTCATCGAATGCTTTCTGTTGCACTTGCTTTCCTGAATATATGAAGTTGCTTTTCCGAGGATGAGGCTATGCTCCTGAAAGTCATGATGAACCTCTTGTAGAAACTAGCTAAATCATTTAAAGATCTCACCTTCATTGCATTTGTGGCCGTTGCCGCTTCGCATGTCTCTTTTGTAGCTTTATTTTGCTCTTAAGATGCCTAAAGCTGTCATGATCGATCCGTGTGGATGCCAAACTCCTTTGCCACAAATAAGGTTTCCATACATCCAAAGCCCTTACAATTGCATGTTGTTCTTTCTCAAATGTCGCGTATTTAAGTTGTGCTCCATTCAATGTTTCGCTAAAAGACATGATTGGCCTTTTCTTTCCAGTATTGATAAAGCTATTAACCTAATCACTTTTATTATATTCAATCTCAAAAGATCGATCAAAGTAGGTGTAGCGAGACGGAGCACTTGTTAATAATTCTTTCAATACATTGAATGCCTTCTTTTGCTATCATTTTCATTCCAATTTCACGGTTCTTTTAACACGTTCCTTCGATGGTTAGATAATACCACTGAAAATCCTTAATAAACATCCTGTAGAAACTGCTAGACCATGCAGGATCTTGCCTCGGTTGCATATATGTGGGGTGTTGGCCACTTAATATGCCTCTTGTTGAGCTTTGTTTGGCTCCTAAAATTCTTCGAGCTTCCATGGTATGTGTGGATGACAAACTCCTTTTGCCACAAGTAAGGTATCCAATGATAAGGCAACCCTAATTCTCAGCCCAAAGATCCAAGCTTATGATGAAGCAAGAACCCTTGAATTAAGAGATTAACACCTCCTTATAGATTTGGGAACATCCAAGAGAAAAGGCTAGAATTTGATTACCCCTTAAGATCAATGATCTAGAAGCAAGATATGGAAGATCTTGTTCTAGATTGAGTCACTCCACAATCAAACTTGATCAAGGCTGGATTGAATGGCTCAAATGCATTCTATCACAAGATTGCAAGGGAAACTTAGAAAAAGAGACAAAGAACATGCCCAAAAATTCTAAGAAAATGATCTCTTGTAGAGAGCTAATTTTCATTTAATCAAAATCTCCGTTTTACAACTTACTTCATGGCTATTTATAGCCTATGAAAGTTAAACCTAAAATAAAGAAAACCAACATAATTACCATAATGCCATTGTTGCAAAATATAACCTAAAACATTAAAAACAAGATTTTAAACATAGACTTGCATAAAAGCTCCTAAAATCTGAAAATTGATGTTTGTGTTGCCAACTCTAACATTTGTATTTCCCCTTGTCGAATGATTAAGACATTTAAATCAAGTCAAATGTCATTAATTCCATGGACAACTTCAATCTTGCATACATTGACTTCCAAAGCATCAAATGGTTTCTCTTCCCTTGAAATGGTCTCTACCACATGAAATGAATTTTGAATTGAAGCTATCCACTATCGAAGGTGAAGAATGAATGCTTGTTGAATCTTCTTTGCTTTGGATCGTGTAATAGGTCCAAGTGCAACTTGTGGAACTCCATGATCCTTATCATCTTCCCCTCTTCTTGAAAAGGATTCGTCCTCGAATCTGGAAAATCATCACCTACATCAAAAGGACTCAAGTCAGCAACATTAAAAGTAGAACTCACTGAAAAGTCACCTGGAAGATCGATTTTGTATGCATTGTTGTTAATCCTCTCAAGAACTTGAAAAGGACCATCTCCTCTTGCATGTAACTTGGTCTTCCTTTGAGATGGAAATCTCTCCTTTCGAAAATGAACCCAAACCCAATCTCCTGGTTTAAAAATGAGTTCCTTTCGTCCTTTGTTAATTCGCGAAGCAACTTGGAAATTTTGTTTCTCAATTCTCTCTTTCACATCCTTGTGCAAATTCTTGATCAAATCTGCCTTATTTGTTGCTGCATCACTCACAAAAACATTAGACGGAATAGGAAGCAAATCAAGAGGTGTAAGTGGATTAAATCCATAAACAACTTCAAAAGGAGAACAATGAGTGGTACTATGAATTGCTCTATTGTATGCAAACTCTACAAATGGCAAGCATTCCTCCCAAGACTTAATGTTCTTAGAAATAATAGCTCTAAGCAAAGTTCCTAAAGTTCTATTAACCACCTCAGTTTGCCCATCAGTTTGAGGATGACATGTGGTTGAAAACAGTAGTTTAGTGCCTAATTTACCCCATAATACTTTCCAAAAGTGACTTAAAAATTTAACATCCCTATCACTAACAATAGTTTTAGGAATTCCATGTAATCTTACTACTTCTCTAAAGAAAATATCAGCCACTTGCTTTGCATCATCCGTTTTGTTACATGCTATAAAATGAGCCATTTTACTAAATCTATCAACCACAACAAAAATACTATCTTTACCCCTTTTGGTTCATGGCAAACCAAGGATAAAATCCATAGATATATCAGTCCATGGTTCATTAGGTACATTCAAAGGAGTATACAATCCATTTGGTTGGGTTCTAGACTTAGCCGCTTTGCATTTAAAACATTGACTACAAACCTTATCAACATCATGTTTCATCTTAGGCCAAAAAAAATGTTCATGCAACATATCATAAGTTTTATGAATCCCAAAATGTCCCATTAAGCCACCACCATGGGCCTCTTTC
Source organism: Sicyos edulis (assembly GCA_036507275.1). Taxonomy (NCBI): domain Eukaryota; kingdom Viridiplantae; phylum Streptophyta; class Magnoliopsida; order Cucurbitales; family Cucurbitaceae; genus Sicyos; species Sicyos edulis. Next base: position 17,861,828 of record CM071857.1, on the reverse strand, counting down.
ACAAGTAAATCTCTTATAGAACAATTAGGAACACAAAGTTTATTTTTCTTAAACAAATATTCATGAAAGACATAATAATCATCCAAAACTTTTCCAACTCGACAAGATGCAAAATTGGTCCAAAATCTTTGTCGATTTATATAGCTCTTTAATGTGCTCAAATCCAAGAATTTTTGCAGAAGAGAAGTAAAGAGATTGTACCTTCTTGACAATGCATCAGCCACGATATTATCTTTACCTTGCTTATATTTGATCACATAGGGAAATGTTTCAATAAATTCTACCCACTTTGCATGCCGGCGGTTCAATTTACTTTGACCCTTAAGATGCTTCAAGCTCTCATGATCAGTGTGAATCACGAACTCTCTAGGCCATAAGTAGTGTTGCCATACCGCAATGTACGAACTAAAGCAAACAATTCTTTATCATAGGTAGGATAGTTCAATGCTGCCCCATTTAGTTTTTCACTAAAGTACATCAAAGGCCTTCCATCTTGCATTAAAACAGCACCTATGCCCAAACCACTTGCATCACACTCAATTTCAAATGTCTTTTCAAAGTTAGGCAAGACAAGCAATGGTGCATTGGTTAATTTCTCCTTAAGTTCATTAAAGGCTTTATCTTGCATTTCCCCCCATTGGAACACAACATTTTTTTTTACCAAATCATTCAATGGTGCAGCTATGGTACTAAAGTCCTTTATAAACCGCCTATAAAAGCTAGCTAACCCATGAAAACTCCTTACCTCACTTGCATTTGTTGGCGTTGGCCAATCGCGAATTGCCTTAACTTTCTCAATGTCCACTTCTACTCCATTTTTACCAACTATAAATCCAAGAAAGTTAACTTTTTCCATGCAAAAACAACACTTATTCAAATTAGCATAAAGTTCCTCATTTCTAAGTGTAGTTAGAACAGACCTAACATGTTCGACATGTTCAAGCAAAGTCTTTGAATAAATTAGAATATCATCAAAATACACAACAACATACTTTCCTAAATATTCTCTCAAAACATAGTTCATTAAACGCATAAATGTGCTAGGAGCATTAGTTAGTCCAAAAGGCATAACAAGCCATTCATACAACCCAAACTTAGTTTTGAAAGTCGTTTTCCATTCATCACCTACATGCATTCTAATTTGATGATATCCAGATTTTAAATCAATCTTTGTAAATAAGCACGAACCATGCAATTCATCAAACATATCATCTAGTCTAGGAATAGGATGTCGATACTTTCTGATGATTTTGTTGATGGCTCTACAATCCACACACATGCGCCAAGTTCCATCTTTCTTTGGCACCAATATGACAGGTACTGAGCATGGACTCAAACTCTCTCGTACATAGCCTTTATCAATGAGCTCCTCCACTTGTCTTTGAATTTCCTTGGTCTCGGTTGGATTGGCTCTATAAGCTGGCCTATTGGGAATGACAGCCTGAATGAAGTCTATTTTGTGTTCAATTCCTCGAATGGGAGGTAGTCCTTTAGGTACTTCATCTTGGAACACATCCTCAAATTCCTGTAAAAGAGATTGAAACACACTAGGCAAAGAAAGAGTATTATCGTTAGAAGCCAAATATCCTTCCTTGTACATAAGCACAAAGATTGGTTTTTGGGAAAACATTGCCCTTCTCACCTCTCCCACTCTAGCAAAACAGCTCACTTTTTTTGACTTTTTTTCATTTTCATCACTTTTTCACTCTCCCTACCACTTTTTTTCTCTTTTATTTTTCGCTATTTTCTCACTCACTTCTTTTTTTTCTTTTAATTCTTTTTCTTCATACTCTCTCTTTTTTTCCTCCAACTTCAGTTGATCAATATATACATCATTAGAACTTAAAGGTACAAGAGTTGTTTTTCTTCCATCTTTTGTGAAAGAATACCCATTCAAATAACCATCATACATGACCTTCCTATCAAATTGCCAAGGTCTACCAAGCAATATATCTCCAAATGAGAGCATAGGTAACACATCACAAAGAATCTCATCTTGATATTTTCCTAAAGAAAAAGTAATTAAAGCTTGAGAAACTACCTTCATTGCCCCACTATCATTGAGCCATTGGAGCTTGTATGGTTTAGGATGGTGTTGAATTGGAATTTGCAACCTCTTGATAAAAAATGTACTTACGACGTTGGTGCAACTTCCACTATCAATAACAAGACTGCAAGGAGTCCCATTAACGAGACATCGTGTATGGAATAAGTTGTCTCTTTGGTCATCAACATCATTCTCCTTAATTTGAGTGGTAAGGAGTCTTCTTGTTACAAGGGCCAAATGACTCCCATCTTCCAATTCCTCCTCATTCTCATTTTCTTTTTCATCAATTAACTCATCTTCGTCGCTGTCCTCTCCATCGGTGACAACTTGTCCATTTTTAATGATCATGACTCTCTTGTTAGGACAATCACGACTAATATGTCCACTCCCTTGACATTTCCAACATTTGATATCTCTATTTCTCTCTCGAACCTCCTTATATCCTTCCATTTTATCCTTGCCTTTAGAACTTTCGGCATTGTCATTTTTGTCAAACTCATACTTGCCTTTTGGCTTCAAATCAACCTTAACATTATTTGCATTCTTTTTCCAATTATTGGCAAAAAAAGTAGTAGACTTAGAAGAAGAGTACCTCTTGGAATTCTCCTTCTCCCATGCTAATTGTCCTTCAATTTTGACAGCAAGGTGTAACAATTCCTTCATATCAAAGTAAGGTTGTCTATCAACTTGATGAGCCAATTGTCGGTTCAACCCGCCAAGGAACCTAGCCATTGTATCCTCCTCATCTTCGTTAATGCATGCTCTGTTCATAAGGACCTCCATTTCCTTGTAATAATCCTCTACACTTTTGGATCCCTGTTGCAAAGTATAGAGCTTTTGCTTGAGTTCTCGAGAATAATGTTTAGGAATGTACCTTTTTCTCATTAGTGTCTTCAACTCCTCCCATGTTTCAATTGGTTCTTCAAAGTTTCTCCTCCATTCGGATTTCAAAGAAGCCCACCAAATATTGGCATAATCACAAAATTCAAGAACGGCAAGTTTCAACTTCCTTTCTTCACTAAAGTTGTTGCAATCGAAAACATGCTCAATTTTGCTCTCATATTGCAAAAACTCCTCCGGATCAGATTTCCCATGGAAAGTAGGAATTTTAAGCTTTACTCCCCCTACTCCTCTTTCATATTGGTTCTCCCTTTCGACCATTCTAGGTGCTATAATTTCCCTACCCCTCTCTCTTCCTCCTCGTCCCCTCGACCTAAAACTCTCCCTCCCCGTGTGATTGTATCCCGCTAAGAGGTTAACATTATCTTCTCCATCTTCATTTTCAACTCCTTCATAATTAAAGTTATTCTCCCTCCCTTGAGGATTTCCTAAAGCTACTTCCATTCGCTCCAACCTATCGCTTAAGGAATTAACAACTTGAGTTAAACGATTAATGACCCCACTTTGAGCTTCTCTCCACCTAGCTTCACTAATCTCCTCTCCATCTCTCCCATCTTGATTCATGGTTGTAAAATAGTAAAATATATATGAAGGACCTCACACACTCAACTCACTGAATTTTACACTCGGAACGCTCGTGTTTATCACACACAAAGGTAGGCTATTTGGGAAAGTGGCTAAAGTTTGATAAAGGTAGGCTAATATGGATAAAGCAAATCTTGTAATAGTGAGCCTTACAAATCAGCCAAGACAAGAAAAATTATGAAATAACAAAATCAAGAACAAAAAGAAATAGAAAGAAAGATAAATGTTCAGATTTTTTTTTTCGGATATATGGAACACTCAGAAGGAAACAAACAAATGGACGTTTGAAATTACTAATTTGAGAAAATGGCCTTCTTGAAGAATATAGATAACACACCGATCTAAATTTTTGTAGCTGGACAATTTGACAAATTCGATCGTTAGCAAGGTGTTATAACTGGAAACAACAGTAGGCACATGGATAAAAATAAAAGATAAAATCAATTCAAATATAGGGTTGGCCACAAGGATATAATGAAATCAAATCTAGAGTAGGCCACAAGGAATTTGATGGAAAAGAAAGATAAATATCTGGCAATTTTTTTTTTTCGGGTAAATTACACACTGAAAAAGAAACCCACAAACGAATGCTTTACGATGCTAATTTGAATAAGTCGTCTGCTTAAGGATTAAAGATAACGTACTGATCTAAATATTTACAGAAGAACAGTTTGTCAAATTCGATCGTTATCGAGGTATTACAATCGAACATATAAGCATTCAATGCAACAGTTTAAAATTGGACAAGAATAATTCAAGATCGAACCATGAACTTTTTTTTTTTTTTTTTTTTTATAGATCCAACAATGATGAAAAAAACAGAGAAACAAGATCTGAACAAGAAGATGAACGAATTGCTGAAAGTTAAAGATAAAATCAAATATAGAGCCGGCCACAAAGATGCAACCTATGCTCTGATACCAAATGATAAGGAAACCCTAATTCTCAGCCCAAAGATCCAAGCTTATGATGAAGCAAGAACCCTTGAATTAAGAGATTAACACCTCCTTATAGATTTGGGAACAACCAAGAGAAAAGGCTAGAATTTGATTACCCCTTAAGATCAATGATCTAGAAGCAAGATATGGAAGATCTTGTTCTAGATTGAGTCACTCCACAATCAAGCTTGATCAAGGCTGGATTGAATGGCTCAAATGCATTCTATCACAAGATTGCAAGGGAAACTTAGAAAAAGAGACAAAGAACATGCCCAAAAATTCTAAGAAAATGATCTCTTGTAGAGAGCTAATTTTCATTTAATCAAAATCTCCGTTTTACAACTTACTTCATGGCTATTTATAGCCTATGAAAGTTAAACCTAAAATAAAGAAAACCAACATAATTACCATAATGCCATTGTTGCAAAATATAACCTAAAACATTAAAAACAAGATTTTAAACATAGACTTGCATAAAAGCTCCTAAAATCTGAAAATTGATGTTTGTGTTGCCAATTCTAACATTTGTATTTCCCCTTGTCGAATGATTAAGACATTTAAATCAAGTCAAATGTCATTAATTCCATGGACAACTTCAATCTTGCATACATTGACTTCCAAAGCATCAAATGGTTTCTCTTCCCATGAAATGGTCTCTACCACATGAAATGAATTTTGAATTGAAGCTATCCACTGTCGAAGGTGAAGAATGAATGCTTGTTGAATCTTCTTTGCTTTGGATCGTGTAATAGGTCCAAGTGCAACTTGTGGAACTCCATGATCCTTATCATCCAAACTTGCAAACCCCTCACAAGTGCATGTGGTTCTTTCTCATATGGCACATATTCGAGTAGCTATCTGTTTCGCTTTTTACTAATAAACAGGATTGGCCTTGTGTTGTGGCTTTGAAATAGCTCTTATGCCTATTCCATTTGCATCTCATTAAATCTCAAATGATCGATCAAAGTTAGGTAGAGCATGACACGGTGCATTGGTCGGTTTTTGTTTTCGTTCTTTGAATGCATTCTCTTGCTTCTGATTCCACAAGAATTTGACAATATTTTTAACACGTCCATTCTACTATCAGGCTATGCTACTAAATACCTTGAGAAACCTCGTATATAAATTAGCTAAACAAAGAAGGATCTTACCTGGGTTAAATTTGTGGGTGTCGTCCTCACTTAGAATGTCTCTTTTGGAGCTTTATTTGGCTATTTTGGCCACAATTAGGGTCACGAAACTTGCAAAAGCCCTAACTAGTGCATGCAGTTCTTATTCAAATGACACGTCTTAATGATGTGCTCCATTTAGCTTTTCACGAAGATATATGATTGGCCCATTTTCTATTATCAAAACAGCTCTTATACGTCTATTCCATTTGCATCTCATTCAATCTCAAAAGATCAATAAGAGTTAGAAAGAGCAAGACATGGTGCATTGGTCAATTTTTCTTTTAATTCATCGAATGCTTTCTGTTGCACTTGCTTTCCTGAATATATGAAGTTGCTTTTCCGAGGATGAGGCTATGCTCCTGAAAGTCATGATGAACCTCCTGTAGAAACTAGCTAAATCATTTAAAGATCTCACCTTCATTGCATTTGTGGCCGTTGCCGCTTCGCATGTCTCTTTTGTAGCTTTATTTTGCTCTTAAGATGCCTAAAGCTGTCATGATCGATCCGTGTGGATGCCAAACTCCTTTGCCACAAATAAGGTTTCCAAACATCCAAAGCCCTTGCAATTGCATGTTGTTCTTTCTCAAATGTCGCGTATTTAAGTTGTGCTCCATTCAATGTTTCGCTAAAAGACATGATTGGCCTTTTCTTTCCAGTATTGATAAAGCTATTAACCTAATCACTTTTATTATATTCAATCTCAAAAGATCGATCAAAGTAGGTGTAGCGAGACGGAGCACTTGTTAATAATTCTTTCAATACATTGAATGCCTTCTTTTGCTATCATTTTCATTCCAATTTCACGGTTCTTTTAACACGTTCCTTCGATGGTTAGATAATGCCACCAAAATCCTTAATAAACATCCTGTAGAAACCGCTAGACCATGCAGATCTTGCCTCGCTGCATATATGTGGGGTGTTGGCCACTTAATATGCCTCTTGTTGAGCTTTGTTTGGCTCCTAAAATTCTTCGACCTTCCATGGTATGTGTGGATGACAAACTCCTTTTGCCACAAGTAAGGTATCCAAACTTGCAAACCCCTCACAAGTGCATGTGGTTCTTTCTCATATGGCACATATTCGAGTAGCTCTCTGTTTCGCTTTTTACTAATAAACAGGATTGGCCTTGTGTTGTGGCTTTGAAATAGCTCTTATGCCTATTCCATTTGCATCTCATTAAATCTCAAATGATCGATCAAAGTTAGGTAGAGCATGACACGGTGCATTGGTCGGTTTTTGTTTTCGTTCTTTGAATGCATTCTCTTGCTTCTGATTCCACAAGAATTTGACAATCTTTTTAACACGTCCATTCTACTATCAGGCTATGCTACTAAATACCTTGAGAAACCTCGTATAGAAATTAGCTAAACAAAGAAGGATCTTACCTGGGTTAAATTTGTGGGTGTCGTCCTCACTTAGAATGTCTCTTTTGGAGCTTTATTTGGCTCTTTTGGCCACAATTAGGGTCACGAAACTTGCAAAAGCCCTAACTAGTGCATGCAGTTCTTATTCAAATGACACGTCTTAATGATGTGCTCCATTTAGCTTTTCACGAAGATATATGATTGGCCCATTTTCTATTATCAAAACAGCTCTTATACGTCTATTCCATTTGCATCTCATTCAATCTCAAAAGATCAATAAGAGTTAGAAAGAGCAAGACATGGTGCATTGGTCAATTTTTCTTTTAATTCATCGAATGCTTTCTGTTGCACTTGCTTTCCTGAATATATGAAGTTGCTTTTCCGAGGATGAGGCTATGCTCCTGAAAGTCATGATGAACCTCCTGTAGAAACTAGCTAAATCATTTAAAGATCTCACCTTCATTGCATTTGTGGCCGTTGCCGCTTCGCATGTCTCTTTTGTAGCTTTATTTTGCTCTTAAGATGGCTAAAGCTGTCATGATCGATCCGTGTGGATGCCAAACTCCTTTGCCACAAATAAGGTTTCCAAACATCCAAAGCCCTTGCAATTGCATGTTGTTCTTTCTCAAATGTCGCGTATTTAAGTTGTGCTCCTTTCAATGTTTCGCTAAAAGACATGATTGGCCTTTTCTTTCCAGTATTGATAAAGCTATTAACCTAATCACTTTTATTATATTCAATCTCAAAAGATCGATCAAAGTAGGTGTAGCGAGACGGAGCACTTGTTAATAATTCTTTCAATACATTGAATGCCTTCTTTTGCTTTCATTTTCATTCCAATTTCACGGTTCTTTTAACACGTTCCTTCGATGGTTAGATAATGCCACTAAAAATCCTTAATAAAAATCCTGTAGAAACTGCTAGACCATGCAGGATCTTGCCTTGGTTGCATATATGTGGGGTGTTGGCCACTTAATATGCCTCTTGTTGAGCTTTGTTTGGCTCCTAAAATTCTTCGAGCTTCCATGGTATGTGTGGATGACAAACTCCTTTTGCCACAAGTAAGGTATCCAAACTTGCAAACCCCTCACAAGTGCATGTGGTTCTTTCTCATATGGCACATATTCGAGTAGCTCTCTGTTTCGCTTTTTACTAATAAACAGGATTGGCCTTGTGTTGTGGCTTTGAAATAGCTCTTATGCCTATTCCATTTGCATCTCATTAAATCTCAAATGATCGATCAAAGTTAGGTAGAGCATGACACGGTGCATTGGTCGGTTTTTGTTTTCGTTCTTTGAATGCATTCTCTTGCTTCTGATTCCACAAGAATTTGACAATCTTTTAACACGTCCATTCTACTATCAGCTATGCTACTAAATACCTTGAGAAACCTCGTATAGAAATTAGCTAAACAAAGAAGGATCTTACAGGTTAAATTTGTGGGTGTCGTCCTCACTTAGAATGTCTCTTTTGGAGCTTTATTTGGCTCTTTTGGCCACAATTAGGTCACGAAACTTGCAAAAGCCCTAACTAGTGCATGCAGTTTCTTATTCAAATGACACGTCTTAATGATGTGCTCCATTTAGCTTTTCACGAAGATATATGATTGGCCCATTTTCTATTATCAAAACAAATTTCTTATACGTCTATTCCATTTGCATCTCATTCAATCTCAAAAGATCAATAAGAGTTAGAAAGAGCAAGACATGGTGCATTGGTCAATTTTTCTTTTAATTCATCGAATGCTTTCTGTTGCACTTGCTTTCCGAATATATATGAAGTTGCTTTTCCGAGGATGAGGCTATGCTCCTGAAAGTCATGATGAACCTCATGTAGAAACTAGCTAAATCATTTAAAGATCTCACCTTCATTGCATTTGTGGCCGTTGCCGCTTCGCATGTCTCTTTTGTAGCTTTATTTTGCTCTTAAGATGCCTAAAGTCATCATGATCGATCCGTGTGGATGCCAAACTCCTTTGCCACAAATAAGGTTTCCAAACATCCAAAGCCCTTGCAATTGCATGTTGTTCTTTCTCAAATGTCACGTATTTAAGTTGTGCTCCTTTCAATGTTTCGCTAAAAGACATGATTGGCCTTTTCTTTCCAGTATTGATAAAGCTATTAACCTAATCACTTTTATTATATTCAATCTCAAAAGATCGATCAAAGTAGGTGTAGCGAGACGGAGCACTTGTTAATAATTCTTTCAATACATTGAATGCCTTCTTTTGCTATCATTTTCATTCTAATTTCACGGTTCTTTTAACACGTTCCTTTGATGGTTAGATAATGCCACTGAAAATCCTTAATAAACATCCTGTAGAAACTGCTAGACCATGCAGGATCTTGCCTCGGTTGCATATATGTGGGGTGTTGGCCACTTAATATGCCTCTTGTTGAGCTTTGTTTGGCTCCTAAAATTCTTCGAGCTAACATGGTATGTGTGGATGACAAACTCCTTTTGCCACAAGTAAGGTATCCAAACTTGCAAACCCCTCACAAGTGCATGTGGTTCTTTCTCATATGGCACATATTCGAGTAGCTCTCTGTTTCGCTTTTTACTAATAAACAGGATTGGCCTTGTGTTGTGGCTTTGAAATATCTCTTATGCCTATTCCATTTGCATCTCATTAAATCTCAAATGATCGATCAAAGTTAGGTAGAGCATGACACGGTGCATTGGTCGGTTTTTCTTTTCGTTCTTTAAATGCATTCTTGCTTCTGATTCCACAAGAATTTGACAATCTTTTTAACACGTTCATTCTACTATCAGGCTATGCTACTAAATACCTTGAGAAACCTCGTATAGATATTAGCTAAACAAAGAAGGATCTTACCTGGGTTAAATTTGTGGGTGTCGTCCTCACTTAGAATGTCTCTTTTGGAGCTTTATTTGGCTCTTTTGGCCACAATTAGGGTCACGAAACTTGCAAAAGCCCTAACTAGTGCATGTAGTTCTTATTCAAATGACACTTTTTAATGATGTGCTCCATTTAGCTTTTCGCGAAGATATATGATTGGCCCATTTTCTATTATCAAAACAGCTCTTATACGTCTATTCCATTTGCATCTCATTCAATCTCAAAAGATCAATAAGAGTTAGAAAGAGCAAGACATGGTGCATTGGTCAATTTTTCTTTTAATTCATCGAATGCTTTCTCTGTTGCACTTGCTTTCTGAATATATGAAGTTGCTTTTCCGAGGATGAGGCTATGCTCCCGAAAAGTCATGATGAACCTCCTGTAGAAACTAGCTAAATCATTTAAAGATCTCACCTTCATTGCATTTGTGGCCGTTGCCGCTTCGCATGTCTCTTTTGTAGCTTTATTTTGCTCTTAAGATGGCTAAAGCTGTCATGATCGATCCGTGTGGATGCCAAACTCCTTTGCCACAAATAAGGTTTCCAAACATCCAAAGCCCTTGCAATTGCATGTTGTTCTTTCTCAAATGTCGCGTATTTAAGTTGTGCTCCTTTCAATGTTTCGCTAAAAGACATGATTGGCCTTTTCTTTCCAGTATTGATAAAGCTATTAACCTAATCACTTTTATTATATTCAATCTCAAAAGATCGATCAAAGTAGGTGTAGCGAGACGGAGCACTTGTTAATAATTCTTTCAATACATTGAATGCCTTCTTTTGCTTTCATTTTCATTCCAATTTCACGGTTCTTTTAACACGTTCCTTCGATGGTTAGATAATGCCACTAAAAATCCTTAATAAACATCCTGTAGAAACTGCTAGACCATGCAGGATCTTGCCTCGGTTGCATATATGTGGGGTGTTGGCCACTTAATATGCCTCTTGTTGAGCTTTGTTTGGCTCCTAAAATTCTTCGAGCTTCCATGGTATGTGTGGATGACAAACTCCTTTTGCCACAAGTAAGGTATCCAAACTTGCAAACCCCTCACAAGTGCATGTGGTTCTTTCTCATATGGAACATATTCGAGTAGCTCTGCTTTAGCTTTTTACTAATAGACAGGATTGGCCTTGTGTTGTGGCTTTGAAATAGCTCTTATGCCTATTCCATTTGCATCTCATTAAATCTCAAATGATCGATCAAAGTTAGGTAGAGCATGACACGGTGCATTGGTCGGTTTTTCTTTTCGTTCTTTGAATGCATTCTCTTGCTTCTGATTCCACAAGAATTTGACAATCTTTTTAACACGTCCATTCTACTATCAGGCTATGCTACTAAATACCTTGAGAAACCTCGTATAGAAATTAGCTAAAGAAAGAAGGATCTTACCTGGGTTAAATTTGTGGGTGTCGTCCTCACTTAGAATGTCTCTTTTGGAGCTTTATTTGGCTCTTTTGGCCACAATTAGGGTCACGAAACTTGCAAAAGCCCTAACTAGTGCATGCAGTTCTTATTCAAATGACACGTCTTAATGATGTGCTCCATTTAGCTTTTCACGAAGATATATGATTGGCCCATTTTCTATTATCAAAACAGCTCTTATACGTCTATTCCATTTGCATCTCATTCAATCTCAAAAGATCAATAAGAGTTAGAAAGAGCAAGACATGGTGCATTGGTCAATTTTTCTTTTAATTCATCGAATGCTTTCTGTTGCACTTGCTTTCCTGAATATATGAAGTTGCTTTTCCGAGGATGAGGCTATGCTCCTGAAAGTCATGATGAACCTCCTGTAGAAACTAGCTAAATCATTTAAAGATCTCACCTTCATTGCATTTGTGGCCGTTGCCGCTTCGCATGTCTCTTTTGTAGCTTTATTTTGCTCTTAAGATGCCTAAAGTGTCATGATCGATCCGTGTGGATGCCAAACTCCTTTGCCACAAATAAGGTTTCCAAACATCCAAAGCCCTTGCAATTGCATGTTGTTCTTTCTCAAATGTCGTGTTTTTAAGTTGTGCTCCATTCAATGTTTCGCTAAAAGACATGATTGGCCTTTTCTTTCCAGTATTGATAAAGCTATTAACCTAATCACTTTTATTATATTCAATCTCAAAAGATCGATCAAAGTAGGTGTAGCGAGACGGAGCACTTGTTAATAATTCTTTCAATACATTGAATGCCTTCTTTTGCTATCATTTTCATTCCAATTTCACGGTTCTTTTAACACGTTCCTTCGATGGTTAGATAATGCCACTTTGAAAATCCTTAATAAACATCCTGTAGAAACTGCTAGACCATGCAGATCTTGCCTCGATTGCATATATGTGGGGTGTTGGCCACTTAATATGCCTCTTGTTGAGCTTTGTTTGGCTCCTAAAATTCTTGAGCTTCCATGGTATGTGTGGATGACAAACTCCTTTTGCCACAAGTAAGGTATCCAAACTTGCAAACCCCTCACAAGTGCATGTGGTTCTTTCTCATATGGCACATATTCGAGTAGCTCTGCTTTCGCTTTTTACTAATAAACAGGATTGGCCTTGTGTTGTGGCTTTGAAATAGCTCTTATGCCTATTCCATTTGCATCTCATTAAATCTCAAATGATCGATCAAAGTTAGGTAGAGCATGACACGGTGCATTGGTCGGTTTTTCTTTTCGTTCTTTGAATGCATTCTCTTGCTTCTGATTCCACAAGAATTTGACAATCTTTTTAACACGTCCATTCTACTATCAGGCTATGCTACTAAATACCTTGAGAAACCTCGTATAGAAATTAGCTAAAGAAAGAAGGATCTTACCTGGGTTAAATTTGTGGGTGTCGTCCTCACTTAGAATGTCTCTTTTGGAGCTTTATTTGGCTCTTTTGGCCACAATTAGGGTCACGAAACTTGCAAAAGCCCTAACTAGTGCATGCAGTTCTTATTCAAATGACACGTCTTAATGATGTGCTCCATTTAGCTTTTCACGAAGATATATGATTGGCCCATTTTCTATTATCAAAACAGCTCTTATACGTCTATTCCATTTGCATCTCATTCAATCTCAAAAGATCAATAAGAGTTAGAAAGAGCAAGACATGGTGCATTGGTCAATTTTTCTTTTAATTCATCGAATGCTTTCATTGCACTTGCTTTCTGAATATATGAAGTTGCTTTTCCGAGGATGAGGCTATGCTCCTGAAAGTCATGATGAACCTCCTGTAGAAACTAGCTAAATCATTTAAAGATCTCACCTTCATTGCATTTGTGGCCGTTGCCGCTTCGCATGTCTCTTTTGTAGCTTTATTTTGCTCTTAAGATGCCTAAAGCTGTCATGATCGATCCGTGTGGATGCCAAACTCCTTTGCCACAAATAAGGTTTCCAAACATCCAAAGCCCTTGCAATTGCATGTTGTTCTTTCTCAAATGTCGCGTTTTTAAGTTGTGCTCCATTCAATGTTTCGCTAAAAGACATGATTGGCCTTTTCTTTCCAGTATTGATAAAGCTATTAACCTAATCACTTTTATTATATTCAATCTCAAAAGATCGATCAAAGTAGGTGTAGCGAGACGGAGCACTTGTTAATAATTCTTTCAATACATTGAATGCCTTCTTTTGCTATCATTTTCATTCCAATTTCACGGTTCTTTTAACACGTTCCTTCGATGGTTAGATAATGCCACTGAAAATCCTTAATAAACATCCTGTAGAAACTGCTAGACCATGCAGGATCTTGCCTCGGTTGCATATATGTGGGGTGTTGGCCACTTAATATGCCTCTTGTTGAGCTTTGTTTGGCTCCTAAAATTCTTGAGCTTCCATGGTATGTGTGGATGACAAACTCCTTTTGCCACAAGTAAGGTATCCAAACTTGCAAACCCCTCACAAGTGCATGTGGTTCTTTCTCATATGGCACATATTCGAGTAGCTCTGTTTTTAGCTTTTTACTAATAAACAGGATTGGCCTTGTGTTGTGGCTTTGAAATAGCTCTTATGCCTATTCCATTTGCATCTCATTAAATCTCAAATGATCGATCAAAGTTAGGTAGAGCATGACACGGTGCATTGGTCGGTTTTTCTTTTCGTTCTTTGAATGCATTCTCTTGCTTCTGATTCCACAAGAATTTGACAATCTTTTTAACACGTCCATTCTACTATCGAGGCTATGCTACTAAATACCTTGAGAAACCTCGTATAGAAATTAGCTAAAGAAAGAAGGATCTTACAGGTTAAATTTGTGGGTGTCGTCCTCACTTAGAATGTCTCTTTTGGAGCTTTATTTGGCTCTTTTGGCCACAATTAGGGTCACGAAACTTGCAAAAGCCCTAACTAGTGCATGCGAGTTCTTATTCAAATGACACGTCTTAATGATGTGCTCCATTTAGCTTTTCACGAAGATATATGATTGGCCCATTTTCTATTATCAAAACAGCTCTTATACGTCTATTCCATTTGCATCTCATTCAATCTCAAAAGATCAATAAGAGTTAGAAAGAGCAAGACATGGTGCATTGGTCAATTTTTCTTTTAATTCATCGAATGCTTTCTGTTGCACTTGCTTTCCTGAATATATGAAGTTGCTTTTCCGAGGATGAGGCTATGCTCCTGAAAGTCATGATGAACCTCCTGTAGAAACTAGCTAAATCATTTAAAGATCTCACCTTCATTGCATTTGTGGCCGTTGCCGCTTCGCATGTCTCTTTTGTAGCTTTATTTTGCTCATAAGATGCCTAAAGCTGTCATGATCGATCCGTGTGGATGCCAAACTCCTTTGCCACAAATAAGGTTTCCAAACATCCAAAGCCCTTGCAATTGCATGTTGTTCTTTCTCAAATGTCGCGTTTTTAAGTTGTGCTCCATTCAATGTTTCGCTAAAAGACATGATTGGCATTTAATTTCCAGTATTGATAAAGCTATTAACCTAATCACTTTTATTATATTCAATCTCAAAAGATCGATCAAAGTAGGTGTAGCGAGACGGAGCACTTGTTAATAATTCTTTCAATACATTGAATGCCTTCTTTTGCTATCATTTTCATTCCAATTTCACGGTTCTTTTAACACGTTCCTTCGATGGTTAGATAATGCCACTGAAAATCCTTAATAAACATCCTGAAGAAACTGCTAGACCATGCAGGATCTTGCCTCGGTTGCATATATGTGGGGTGTTGGCCACTTAATATGCCTCTTGTTGAGCTTTGTTTGGCTCCTAAAATTCTTCGAGCTTCCATGGTATGTGTGGATGACAAACTCCTTTTGCCACAAGTAAGGTATCCAAACTTGCAAACCCCTCACAAGTGCATGTGGTTCTTTCTCATATGGCACATATTCGAGTAGCTCTCTGTTTCGCTTTTTACTAATAAATGTGGATTGGCCTTGTGTTGTGGCTTTGAAATAGCTCTTATGCCTATTCCATTTGCATCTCATTAAATCTCAAATGATCGATCAAAGTTAGGTAGAGCATGACACGGTGCATTGGTCGGTTTTTCTTTTCGTTCTTTGAATGCATTCTCTTGCTTCTGATTCCACAAGAATTTGACAATCTTTTTAACACGTCCATTCTACTATCAGGCTATGCTACTAAATACCTTGAGAAACCTCGTATAGAAATTAGCTAAACAAAGAAGGATCTTACCTGGGTTAAATTTGTGGGTGTCGTCCTCACTTAGAATGTCTCTTTTGGAGCTTTATTTGGCTCTTTTGGCCACAATTAGGGTCACGAAACTTGCAAAAGCCCTAACTAGTGCATGGAGTTCGTATTCAAATGGCACGTCTGAATGATGTGCTCCATTTAGCTTTTCACGAAGATATATGATTGGCCCATTTTCTATTATCAAAACAGCTCTTATACGTCTATTCCATTTGCATCTCATTCAATCTCAAAAGATCAATAAGAGTTAGAAAGAGCAAGACATGGTGCATTGGTCAATTTTTCTTTTAATTCATCGAATGCTTTCTGTTGCACTTGCTTTCCTGAATATATGAAGTTGCTTTTCTGAGGATGAGGCTATGCTCCTGAAAGTCATGATGAACCTCCTGTAGAAACTAGCTAAATCATTTAAAGATCTCACCTTCATTGCATTTGTGGCCGTTGCCGCTTCGCATGTCTCTTTTGTAGCTTTATTTTGCTCTTAAGATGCCTAAAGTCATCATGATCGATCCGTGTGGATGCCAAACTCCTTTGCCACAAATAAGGTTTCCAAACATCCAAAGCCCTTGCAATTGCATGTTGTTCTTTCTCAAATGTCGCGTTTTTAAGTTGTGCTCCATTCAATGTTTCGCTAAAAGACATGATTGGCCTTTTCTTTCCAGTATTGATAAAGCTATTAACCTAATCACTTTTATTATATTCAATCTCAAAAGATCGATCAAAGTAGGTGTAGCGCGAGACGGAGCACTTGTTAATAATTCTTTCAATACATTGAATGCCTTCTTTTGCTATCATTTTCATTCCAATTTCACGGTTCTTTTAACACGTTCCTTCGATGGTTAGATAATGCCACTGAAAATCCTTAATAAACATCCTGTAGAAACTGCTAGACCATGCAGGATCTTGCCTCGGTTGCATATATGTGGGGTGTTGGCCACTTAATATGCCTCTTGTTGAGCTTTGTTTGGCTCCTAAAATTCTTCGAGCTTCCATGGTATGTGTGGATGACAAACTCCTTTTGCCACAAGTAAGGTATCCAAACTTGCAAACCCCTCACAAGTGCATGTGGTTCTTTCTCATATGGCACATATTCGAGTAGCTCTCTGTTTCGCTTTTTACTAATAAACAGGATTGGCCTTGTGTTGTGGCTTTGAAATAGCTCTTATGCCTATTCCATTTGCATCTCATTAAATCTCAAATGATCGATCAAAGTTAGGTAGAGCATGACACGGTGCATTGGTCGGTTTTTCTTTTCGTTCTTTGAATGCATTCTCTTGCTTCTGATTCCACAAGAATTTGACAATCTTTTTAACACGTCCATTCTACTATCAGGCTATGCTACTAAATACCTTGAGAAACCTCGTATAGAAATTAGCTAAACAAAGAAGGATCTTACCTGGGTTAAATTTGTGGGTGTCGTCCTCACTTAGAATGTCTCTTTTGGAGCTTTATTTGGCTCTTTTGGCCACAATTAGGGTCACGAAACTTGCAAAAGCCCTAACTAGTGCATGTAGTTCTTATTCAAATGGCACGTCTTAATGATGTGCTCCATTTAGCTTTTCACGAAGATATATGATTGGCCCATTTTCTATTATCAAAACAGCTCTTATACGTCTATTCCATTTGCATCTCATTCAATCTCAAAAGATCAATAAGAGTTAGAAAGAGCAAGACATGGTGCATTGGTCAATTTTTCTTTTAATTCATCGAATGCTTTCTATTGCACTTGCTTTCCTGAATATATGAAGTTGCTTTTCTGAGGATGAGGCTATGCTCCTGAAAGTCATGATGAACCTCCTGTAGAAACTAGCTAAATCATTTAAAGATCTCTCCTTCATTGCATTTGTGGCCGTTGCCGCTTCGTATGTCTCTTTTGTAGCTTTATTTTGCTCTTAAGATGCCTAAAGCTGTCATGATCGATCCGTGTGGATGCCAAACTCCTTTGCCACAAATAGGGTTTCCAAACATCCAAAGCCCTTGCAATTGCATGTTGTTCTTTTTCAAATTTCGCGTTTTTAAGTTGTGCTCCATTCAATGTTTCGCTAAAAGACATGATTGGCCTTTTCTTTCCAGTATTGATAAAGCTATTAACCTAATCACTTTTATTATATTCAATCTCAAAAGATCGATCAAAGTAGGTGTAGCGAGACGGAGCACTTGTTAATAATTCATTCAATACATTGAATGCCTTCTTTTGCTATCATTTTCATTCCAATTTCACGGTTCTTTTAACACGTTCCTTCGATGGTTAGATAGTGCCACTGAAATCCTTTATAAACATCCTGTAGAAACCTCTAGACCATGTAGGATCTTGTCTCGGTTGCATATATGTGGGGTGTTGGCCACTTAATATGCCTCTTGTTGAGCTTTGTTTGGCTCCTAAAATTCTTCGAGCTTCCATGGTATGTGTGGATGACAAACTCCTTTTGCCACAAGTAAGGTTTCCAAACTTGCAAACCCCTCACAAGTGCATGTGGTTCTTTCTCATATGGCACATATTCGAGTAGCTCTGCTTTTAGCTTTTTACTAATAAACAGATTGGCCTTGTGTTGTGGCTTTGAAATAGCTCTTATGCCTATTCCATTTGCATCTCATTAAATCTCAAATGATCGATCAAAGTTAGGTAGAGCATGACACGGTGCATTGGTCGGTTTTTCTTTTCGTTCTTTGAATGCATTCTCTTGCTTCTGATTCCACAAGAATTTGACAATCGTTTTAACACGTCCATTCTACTATCAGGCTATGCTACTAAATACCTTGAGAAACCTCGTATAGAAATTAGCTAAACAAAGAAGGATCTTACCTGGGTTAAATTTGTGGGTGTCGTCCTCACTTAGAATGTCTCTTTTGGAGCTTTATTTGGCTCTTTTGGCCACAATTAGGGTCACGAAACTTGCAAAAGCCCTAACTAGTGCATGGAGTTCGTATTCAAATGGCACGTCTTAATGATGTGCTCCATTTAGCTTTTCACGAAGATATATGATTGGCCCATTTTCTATTATCAAAACAGCTCTTATACGTCTATTCCATTTGCATCTCATTCAATCTCAAAAGATCAATAAGAGTTAGAAAGAGCAAGACATGGTGCATTGGTCAATTTTTCTTTTAATTCATCGAATGCTTTCTGTTGCACTTGCTTTCCTGAATATATGAAGTTGCTTTTCCGAGGATGAGGCTATGCTCCTGAAAGTCATGATGAACCTCCTGTAGAAACTAGCTAAATCATTTAAAGATCTCACCTTCATTGCATTTGTGGCCGTTGCCGCTTCGCATGTCTCTTTTGTAGCTTTATTTTGCTCTTAAGATGCCTAAAGCTGTCATGATCGATCCGTGTGGATGCCAAACTCCTTTGCCACAAATAAGGTTTCCAAACATCCAAAGCCCTTGCAATTGCATGTTGTTCTTTCTCAAATGTCGCGTTTTTAAGTTGTGCTCCATTCAATGTTTCGCTAAAAGACATGATTGGCCTTTTCTTTCCAGTATTGATAAAGCTATTAACCTAATCACTTTTATTATATTCAATCTCAAAAGATCGATCAAAGTAGGTGTAGCGAGACGGAGCACTTGTTAATAATTCATTCAATACATTGAATGTCTTCTTTTGCTATCATTTTCATTCCAATTTCACGGTTCTTTTAACACGTTCCTTCGATGGTTAGATAGTGCCACTGAAATCCTTAATAAACATCCTGTAGAAACCTCTAGACCATGTAGGATCTTGCCTCGGTTGCATATATGTGGGGTGTTGGCCACTTAATATGCCTCTTGTTGAGCTTTGTTTGGCTCCTAAAATTCTTCGAGCTTCCATGGTATGTGTGGATGACAAACTCTTTTTGCCACAAGTAAGGTTATCCAAACTTGCAAACCCCTCACAAGTGCATGTGGTTTTTTCTCATATGGCACATATTCGAGTAGCTCTCTGTTTCGCTTTTTATTAATAAACAGGATTGCCCTTGTGTTGTGGCTTTGAAATAGCTCTTATGCCTATTCCATTTGCATCTCATTAAATCTCAAATGATCGATCAAAGTTAGGTAGAGCATGACACGGTGCATTGGTCGGTTTTTCTTTTCGTTCTTTGAATGCATTCTCTTGCTTCTGATTCCACAAGAATTTGACAATCGTTTTAACACATTCATTCTACTATCAGGCCATGCTAATAAATACCTTGAGAAACCTCGTATAGAAATTAGCTAAACAAAGAAGGATCTTACCTGGGTTAAATTTGTGGGTGCCGTCTTCACTTAGAATGTCTCTTTTGGAGCTTTATTTGGCTCTTTTGGCCACAATTAGGGTCACGAAACTTGCAAAAGCCCTAACTAGTGCATGTATTTCTTATTCAAATGACACGTCTTAATGATGTGCTCCATTTAGCTTTTCACGAAGATATATGATTGGCCCATTTTCTATTATCAAAACAGCTCTTATACGTCTATTCCATTCGCATCTCATTCAATCTCAAAAGATCAATAAGAGTTAGTGTAAAGACCCGACCCAAAAGGGGCTCTAAATGGGCCTTTATCCCAATGCATGTATTCACAATAAAAGACATTATGAAAATAAATTTCGGATCCCAAGTAAAAACAGAAACGTTCAACAATCAAAACAATTTACTCTAAAACTGTCCTCTGTTTCCAAGCACTGCTTCAGGATAAATACATTTCTAAAAGCATACTCTGATCAGAGATTTATTTAAACCATTCAAACCTTCCACAAGTACAACTATGCTGGAATCCATAAAACATAAGAAAACATCCTAGGGCTCCGTGCCCGTCTACATGCATTCAGGGGAAATAACAAAAGTCAAGAGTCATGATATAATAAAATGGTCGTGAGATGACAAAGCAGGGCCCATGATCATAGCTTCTCCTTGACCATCCTGTCTCGCTCCTTGGTTACTGTGGAAACCACAAAATAAGGGTGAGTAACGAGTTACTCAAGAAGAATCCCCAACCGGGTACAATACGATGCACATGGTCATCCAGATGAGTGTATGCAAGCTATGAATATAAACACAGAAAAGAGCACATAGCTTGAGTCCACACTTGGACCTCGGATGCCAACTCAGGGTCTTAGTCCGGAGATAAATCCACCACACCATACGTCCTATACGAGAAACAAGTCTCGGCCTCGGCTGGCTCATCGCCGACACTGAAAGGTACACCACTCAAGATCCCGAGGAGCTCTCCGGCGTGGCGCCAGTAATGAGCGTAAGCATGCACCGCGCTGCTCTCGCAGACTATGGGGGTGCCGGTCTAGTGGCAAGCCGCCCATGTCCATCCACCACGCCTAACTAAATCTCTAGATCGGTGTCACCGACATAGGGGTGTGAGACCTGAACACGTGAAACTATGTCACCTGAACCACCGCACTTTGAGGCTAAGGAACCGGTCGTGGTAGGCTTACACCGAGAAGCGGTCCTTGCCCTAACAGTGGCAATCAAGGGCTACGGCCGAACACGCGGAGGACGTGCCGATCGCCGGGGACGAGGCAATGCCAAGTCATCATCTCGACCGTTGGGGCATTTAACAGTCTGCCACCCTCACCCAAGATTGCAGGGCCTACCGGTCGGGTTAGCTAAACCCTAACGGGGTTTAGGGACGGAGAACTGTCTCGACGTCCCGCCATGAATGCAAGATACTTTATGCATCGGGCCCTAAGATGCTACCTACCTGAATTCTAACCTGCCTTAATAATCAACAAACAATCCAATACGTGCTCAAAAGAATACAGCAGACCTAGCATGGTACTACATAACAAGAATGAATATGAGCATGCCAGAACGGAACAACCTAGCATGGGCTAACATGAAAGAACAACATACGAAGTCATGCCATCAGAATTCAGAGCAGAGCACCTAAACTATACATGCTTTGATAATCACAACAAACATACAACATCAATCACATAGAACATCGCAGGTCCACACAACCCCGTAAGAAATCCTTGCCTTGGTGGAAGACTTCTACACACAAATTCCTAAGCTGCGAACACTTCCGAGCTAGCTATCGAGAACCTACAAACATAGTAACAATCACAACCATAGCCCTAAAAATATAATAAAACAGCAGGCTCGGCTCGGGAGCACTCACACGGCACGAGGCCGACACCTTCTTAGCGGGTGATGTAGCCGGATCGGGCGCTGGCGGCGCGCTGGCGCGGCGTTGGGGCACGGCAGACGGGCGCGCGGCGCTGCGCGCGTGCGATGCGGTGATCTGAGGCGAGCGACACGGCGCGGGCGGCGCGCGGCGCGCGGGCGTCTGCGAGGCGACGGACGCGGCGAAGCTGCCGCCACGAGCGGCGCGCGCGCGCGATCCGCGTCGCTCGCTCGCGAGCGACTGGGCGACTCTTCGCGCGATGGCGATCTGGGCGATGGGCTGGTTCGGCTGCTGGGCTTGCGACGTCGCGATCGGCGCGTGACGGGAGCCGCCGACGCAGCCCAGCCGGGTGGGGCTTGCTACTGCGAACGGCAGGGGCGATCTGGCACGATAGGGGCGTCGCTCGTCGCGGATCTGGGCCAGGCTTTGCGCTCGGATCTGGCGTCTTGTCTGCTGGCTGCGCGCGATGGAGAGGCTGGGCGATGGGCGCCTGGCTCGGCAGCTGG
This sequence comes from Sicyos edulis, assembly GCA_036507275.1. Classification (NCBI taxonomy): domain Eukaryota; kingdom Viridiplantae; phylum Streptophyta; class Magnoliopsida; order Cucurbitales; family Cucurbitaceae; genus Sicyos; species Sicyos edulis. The sequence goes on along the minus strand of CM071857.1, from coordinate 17,839,736 downwards.
GCAGACCTGGACAGCCTGCAACAAACACACACACACACAAGCTCTCCTTCTTACCTTCGGCCAGCAAGAACACCCAAACGAGAAGATGAAGAGGATGAAGACTTACCCGGAATGATGATGGAATCTCGAGCTGCAAAGGGGATGAAGAAATCGGCAAGGAGAGCTTGGGAGAATAGCTTGGGCGGCCACAAGACTTTTGGAGAAGAAAACAATGCAAAACCTATTTTCTTTTCATTTAACCAAATGCACCAAAACTCTAAAATCCAAGGCTAACCATAAAATGATACGGACAGAGCAACAAGAGCACCTAATGGCTCAATTGGCACACATCCCCACAAGCTTTCCAGGAGACCCAGGTTCAAACCCCAGCTGCAGCACAATTTCCTTTATTTTTACTTTTGCATCAAACCTTACTCAAACCCTTCCACGAAGCCTCACAAACCTACATAAATCCATCCAATATTTTTAGCAACTAGAAAGAACATAAACGACCCTGACGGCCCGACAAATTACCAAAATACCCCTTGGGCATACCTGGAAGACTGGAATGAAAACTTGGGCCGTTACAGTTAGAAAGAGCAAGACATGGTGCATTGGTCAATTTTTCTTTTAATTCATCGAATGCTTTCTGTTGCACTTGCTTTTCTGAATATATAAAGTTGCTTTTCCTAGGATGAGGCTATGCTCCTGAAAGTCATGATGAACCTCCTGTAGAAACTAGCTAAATCGTTTAAAGATCTCACCTTCATTGCATTTGTGGCCGTTGCCGCTTCGCATGTCTCTTTTGTAGCTTTATTTTGCTCTTAAGATGCCTAAAGCTGTCATGATCGATCTGTGTGGATGCCAAACTCCTTTGCCACAAATAAGGTTTCCAAGCATCCAAAGCCCTTACAATTGCATGTTGTTCTTTCTCAAATGTCGCGTATTTAAGTTGTGCTCCATTCAATGTTTCGCTAAAAGACATGATTGGCCTTTTTTTTCCAGTATTGATAAAGCTATTAACCTAATCACTTTTATTGTATTCAATCTCAAAAGATCGATCAAAGTAGGTGTAGCGAGACGGAGCACTTGTTAATAATTCTTTCAATACATTGAATGCCTTCTTTTGCTATAATTTTCATTCCAATTTCACGGTTCTTTTAACACGTTCCTTCGATGGTTAGATAATGCCACTGAAATCCTTAATAAACATCCTGTAGAAACTGCTTGACCATGTAGGATCTTGCCTCGGTTGCATATATGTGGGGCGTTGGCCACTTAATATGCCTCTTTGATAAGGATCATGGAGTTCCACAAGTTGCACTTGGACCTATTACACGATCCAAAGCAAAGAAGATTCAACAAGCATTCATTCTTCACCTTCGACAGTGGATAGCTTCAATTCAAAATTCATTTCATGTGCTAGAGACCATTTCAAGGGAAGAGGAACCATTTGATGCTTTGGAAGTCAATGTATGATAGATTGAAGTTGTCCATGGAATTAATGACATTTGACTTGATTTAAATGTCTTAATCATTCGACAAGGGGAAATACAAATGTTAGAGTTGGCAACACAAACATCAATTTTCAGATTTTAGGAGCTTTTATGCAAGTCTATGTTTAAAATCTTGTTTTTAATGTTTTAGGTTATATTTTGCAACAATGGCATTATGGTAATTATGTTGGTTTTCTTTATTTTAGGTTTAACTTTCATAGGCTATAAATAGCCATGAAGTAAGTTGTAAAACTCAGATTTTGATTGAATGAAAATTAGCTCTCTACAAGAGATCATTTTCTTAGAATTTTTGGGCATGTTTTTGTCTCTTTTTCTAAGTTTCCCTTGCAATCTTGTGATAGAATGCATTTGAGCCATTCAATCCAGCCTTGATCAAGCTTGATTGTGGAGTGACTCAATCTAGAACAAGATCTTCCATATCTTGCTTCTAGATCATTGATCTTAAGGGGTAATCAAATTCTAGCCTTTTCTCTTGGTTGTTCCCAAATCTATAAGGAGGTGTTAATCTCTTAATTCAAGGGTTCTTGCTTCATCATAAGCTTGGATCTTTGGGCTGAGAATTAGGGTTGCCTTATCATTTGGTATCAGAGCATAGGTTGCATCTTTGTGGCCGGCTCTAGATTTGATTTTATCTTTAACTTTCAGCAATTCGTTCATCTTCTTGTTCAGATCTTGTTTCTCTGTTTTTTTCATCATTGTTGGATCTATAAAAAAAAAAAAAAAAAAAAAAGTTCATTGTTCGATCTTGAATTATTCTTGTCCAATTTTAAACTGCTGCATTGAATGCTTATATTTTCGATTGTAATACCTCAATAACGATCGAATTTGACAAACTGTTCTTCTGCAAATATTTAGATCAGTACGTTATCTTTAATCCTTAAGAAGACGACTTATTCAAATTAGCATCGTAAAGCATTCGTTTGTGGGTTTCTTTTTCAGTGTGTAATTTACCCGAAAAAAAAAAAATTTGCCAGATATTTATCTTTCTTTTCCATCAAATTCCTTGTGGCCTACTCTAGATTTGATTTCATTATATCCTTGTGGCCAACCCTATATTTGAATTGATTTTATCTTTTATTTTCTCCATGTGCCTACTGTTGTTTCCAGTTATAACACGTTGCTAACGATCGAATTTTTCAAATTGTCCATCTACAAAAATTTAGATCTGTGTGTTATCTATATTCTTCAAGAAGGCCATTTACTCAAATTAGTAATTTCAAACGTTCATTTGTTTCTTTCCTTCTGAGTGTTCCATATATCCGAAAAAAAGAAAAAAAAAATCTGAACATTTATCTTTCTTTCTATTTCTTTTTGTTCTTGATTTTGTTATTTCATAATTTTTCTTGTCTTGGCTGATTTGTAAGGCTCACTATTACAAGATTTGCTTTATCCATATTAGCCTACCTTTATCAAACTTTAGCCACTTTCCCAAATAGCCTACCTTTGTGTGTGATAAACACGAGCGTTCCGAGTGTAAAATTCAGTGAGTTGAGTGTGTGAGGTCCTTCATATATATTTTACTATTTTACAACCATGAATCAAGATGGGAGAGATGGAGAGGAGAATAGTGAAGCTAGGTGGAGAGAAGCTCAAAGTGGGGTCATTAATCGTTTAACTCAGGTGGTTAATTCCTTAAGCGATAGGTTGGAGCGAATGGAAATAGCTTTAGGAAATCCTCAAGGGAGGGAGGATAACTTTAATTATGAAGGAGTTGAAAATGAAGATGGAGAAGATAATGTTAACCTCTTAGCGGGATACAATCCACGGGAGAGGGAGAGTTTTAGGTCGAGGGGACGAGGAGGAAGAAGAGGGGTAGGGAAATTATAGCACCTAGAAGGGTCGAAAGGGAGAACCAATATGAAAGAGGAGTAGGGGGAGTAAAGCTTAAAATTCCTACTTTCCTTGGGAAATCTGATCCGGAGGAGTATTTGCAATATGAGAGCAAAATTGAGCATGTTTTCGATTGCAACAACTTTAGTGAAGAAAGGAAGTTGAAACTTGCCGTTGCTGAATTTTGTGATTATGCCGATATTTGGTGGGCTTCTTTGAAATCCGAATGGAGGAGAAATTTTGAAGAACCAATTGAAACATGGGAGGAGTTGAAGACACTAATGAGAAAAAGGTACATTCCTAAACATTATTCTCGAGAACTCAAGCAAAAGCTCTATACTTTGCAACAGGGATCCAAAAGTGTAGAGGATTATTACAAGGAAATGGAGGTCCTTATGAACAGAGCATGCATTAACGAAGATGAGGAGGATACAATGGCTAGGTTCCTTGGCGGGTTGAACCGACAATTGGCTCATCAAGTTGATAGACAACCTTACTTTGATATGAAGGAATTGTTACACCTTGCTGTCAAAATTGAAGGACAATTAGCATGGGAGAAGGAGAATTCCAAGAGGTACTCTTCTTCTAAGTCTACTACTTTTTCTGCCAATAATTGGAAAAAGAATGCAAATAATGTTAAGGTTGATTTGAAGCCAAAAGGCAAGTATGAGTTTGAAAAAAAGGACAATGCCGAAAGTTCTAAAGGCAAGGATAAAATGGAAGGATATAAGGAGGTTCGAGAGAGAAATAGAGATATCAAATGTTGGAAATGTCAAGGGAGTGGGCATATTAGTCGTGATTGTCCTAACAAGAGAGTCATGATCATTAAAAATGGACAAGTTGTCACCGATGGAGAGGACAAATGACGAAGATGAGTTAATTGATGAAAAAGAAAATGAGAATGAGGAGGAATTGGAAGATGGGAGTCATTTGGCCCTTGTAACAAGAAGACTCCTTACCACTCAAATTAAGGAGAATGATGTTGATGACCAAAGAGACAACTTATTCCATACACGATGTCTCGTTAATGGGACTCCTTGTAGTCTTGTTATTGATAGTGGAAGTTGCACCAACGTCGTAAGTACATTTTTTATCAAGAGGTTGCAAATTCCAATTCAACACCATCCTAAACCATACAAGCTCCAATGGCTCAATGATAGTGGGGCAATGCAGGTAGTTTCTCAAGCTTTAATTACTTTTTCTTTAGGAAAATATCAAGATGAGATTCTTTGTGATGTGTTACCTATGCTCATTGGAGATATATTGCTTGGTAGACCTTGGCAATTTGATAGGAAGGTCATGTATGATGGTTATTTGAATAGGTATTCTTTCACAAAAGATGGAAGAAAAACAACTCTTGTACCTTTAAGTTCTAATGATGTATATATTGATCAACTGAAGTTGGAGGAAAAAAAGAGAGAGTATGAAGAAAAAGAATTAAAAGAAAAAAAAGAAGTGAGTGAGAAAATAGCGAAAAATAAAAGAGAGAAAAAGTGGTAGGGAGAGTGAAAAAGTGATGAAAATGAAAAAAGTCAAAAAAGTGAGCTGTTTTGCTAGAGTGGGAGAGGTGAGAAGGGCAATGTTTTCCCAAAAACCAATCTTTGTGCTTATGTACAAGGAAGGATATTTGGCTTCTAATGATAATACTCTTTCTTTGCCTAGTGTGTTTCAATCTCTTTTACAAGAATTTGAGGATGTGTTCCAAGATGAAGTACCTAAAGGACTACCTCCCATTCGAGGAATTGAACACAAAATAGACTTCATTCCAGTAATGTCATTCCCAATAGGCCACTTTATAGAGCCAATCCAACCGAGACCAAGGAAATTCAAAGACAAGTGGAGGAGCTCATTGATAAAGGCTATGTACGAGACTTTGAGTCCATGCTCGATTACTGTCATATTGGTGCCAAAGAAAGATGGAACTTGGCGCATGTGTGTGGATTGTAGAGCCATCAACAAAATCATCAGAAAAAGTATCGACATCCTATTCCTAGACTAGATGATATGTTTGATGAATTGCATGGTTCGTGCTTATTTACAAAGATTGATTTAAAATCTGGATATCATCAAATTAGAATGCATGTAGGTGATGAATGGAAAACAGCTTTCAAAACTAGGTTTGGGTTGTATGAATGGCTTGTTATGCCTTTTGGACTAACTAATGCTCCTAGCACATTTATGCATTTAATGAACTATGTTTTGAGATAATATTTAGGAAAGTATGTTGTTGTGTATTTTGATGATATTCTAATTTATTCAAAGACTTTGCTTGAACATGTCGAACATGTTAGGTCTGTTCTAACTACACTTAGAAATGAGGAACTTTATGCTAATTTGAATAAGTGTTGTTTTTGCATGGAAAAAGTTAACTTTCTTGGATTTATAGTTGGTAAAAATGGAGTAGAAGTGGACATTGAGAAAGTTAATGCAATTCGCGATTGGCCAACACCAACAAATGCAAGTGAGGTAAGGAGTTTTCATGGGTTAGCTAGCTTTTATAGGCGGTTTATAAAGGACTTTAGTACCATAGCTGCACCATTGAATGATTTGGTAAAAAAAAATGTTGTGTTCCAATGGGGGGAAATGCAAGATAAAGCCTTTAATGAACTTAAGGAGAAATTAACCAATGCACCATTACTTGTCTTGCCTAACTTTGAAAAGACATTTGAAATTGAGTGTGATGCAAGTGGTTTGGGCATAGGTGCTGTTTTAATGCAAGATGGAAGACCTTTGATGTACTTTAGTGAAAAACTAAATGGGGCAGCATTGAACTATCCTACCTATGATAAATAATTGTTTGCTTTAGTTCGTACATTGCAGGTATGGCAACACTACTTATGGCCTAGAGAGTTCGTGATTCACACTGATCATGAGAGCTTGAAGCATCTTAAGGGTCAAAGTAAATTGAACCGCCGGCATGCAAAGTGGGTAGAATTTATTGAAACATTTCCCTATGTGATCAAATATAGCAAGGTAAAGATAATATCGTGGCTGATGCATTGTCAAGAAGGTACAATCTCTTTACTTCTCTTACTGCAAAAATTCTTGGATTTGAGCACATTAAAGAGCTATATAAATCTGACAAAGATTTTGGACCAATTTTTGCATCTTGTCGAGTTGGAAAAGTTTTGGATGATTATTATGTCTTTCATGAATATTTGTTTAAGAAAAATAAACTTTGTGTTCCTAATTGTTCTATAAGAGATTTACTTGTGAAAGAGGCCCATGGTGGTGGCTTAATGGGACATTTTGGGATTCATAAAACTTATGATATGTTGCATGAACATTTTTTTTGGCCTAAGATGAAACATGATGTTCATAAGGTTTGTAGTCAATGTTTTAAATGCAAAGAGGCTAAGTCTAGAACCCAACCAAATGGATTGTATACTCCTTTGAATGTACCTAATGAACCATGGACTGATATATCTATGGATTTTATCCTTGGTTTGCCATTGAACCAAAAGGGGTAAAGATAGTATTTTTGTTGTGGTTGATAGATTTAGTAAAATGGCTCATTTTATAGCATGTAACAAAACGGATGATGCAAAGCAAGTGGCTGATATTTTCTTTAGAGAAGTAGTAAGATTACATGGAATTCCTAAAACTATTGTTAGTGATAGGGATGTTAAATTTTTAAGTCACTTTTGGAAAGTATTATGGGGTAAATTGGGCACTAAACTACTGTTTTCAACCACATGTCATCCTTAAACTGATGGGCAAACTGAGGTGGTTAATAGAACTTTAGGAACTTTGCTTAGAGCTATTATTTCTAAGAACATTAAGTCTTGGGAGGAATGCTTGCCATTTGTAGAGTTTGCATACAATAGAGCAATTCATAGTACCACTCATTGTTCTCCTTTTGAAGTTGTTTATGGATTTAATCCACTTACACCTCTTGATTTGCTTCCTATTCCTTCTAATGTTTTTGTGAGTGATGCAGCTACAAATAAGGCAGATTTGATCAAGAATTTGCACAAGGATGTGAAAGAGAGAATTGAGAAACAAAATTTCCAAGTTGCTACGCGAATTAACAAAGGACGAAAGGAACTCATTTTTAAACCAGGAGATTGGGTTTGGGTTCATTTTCGAAAGGAGAGATTTCCATCTCAAAGGAAGACCAAGTTACATCCAAGAGGAGATGGTCCTTTTCAAGTTCTTGAGAGGATTAACAACAATGCCTACAAAATCGATCTTCCAGGTGACTTTTCAGTGAGTTCTACTTTTAATGTGTTCTTGACTTGAGTCCTTTTGATGTAGGTGATGATTTTCCAGATTCGAGGACGAATCCTTTCGAAGAGGGGGAAGATGATAAGGATCATGGAGTTCCACAAGTTGCACTTGGACCTATTACACGATCCAAAGCAAAGAAGATTCAACAAGCATTCATTCTTCACCTTCGACAGTGGATAGCTTCATTTCAAAATTCATTTCATGTGCTAGAGACCATTTCAAGGGAAGAGGAAACATTTGATGCTTTGGAAGTCAATGTATGCAAGATTGAAGTTGTCCATGGAATTAATGACATTTGACTTGATTTAAATGTCTTAATCATTCGACAAGGGGAAATACAAATGTTAGAGTTGGCAACACAAACATCAATTTTCAGATTTTAGGAGCTTTTATGCAAGTCTATGTTTAAAATCTTGTTTTTAATGTTTTAGGTTATATTTTGCAACAATGGCATTATGGTAATTATGTTGGTTTTCTTTATTTTAGGTTTAACTTTCATAGGCTATAAATAGCCATGAAGTAAGTTGTAAAACTCAGATTTTGATTGAATGAAAATTAGCTCTCTACAAGAGATCATTTTCTTAGAATTTTTGGGCATGTTCTTTGTCTCTTTTTCTAAGTTTCCCTTGCAATCTTGTGATAGAATGCATTTGAGCCATTCAATCCAGCCTTGATCAAGCTTGATTGTGGAGTGACTCAATCTAGAACAAGATCTTCCATATCTTGCTTCTAGATCATTGATCTTAAGGGGTAATCAAATTCTAGCATTTTCTCTTGGTTGTTCCCAAATCTATAAGGAGGTGTTAATCTCTTAATTCAAGGGTTCTTGCTTCATCATAAGCTTGGATCTTTGGGCTGAGAATTAGGGTTGCCTTATCATTTGCATCGAGCATAGGTTGCATCTTTGTGGCCGGCTCTAGATTTGATTTTATCTTTAACTTTCAGCAATTCGTTCATCTTCTTGTTCAGATCTTGTTTCTCTGTTTTTTTCATCATTGTTGGATCTATAAAAAAAAAAAAAAAAGTTCATTGTTCGATCTTGAATTATTCTTGTTCAATTTTAAACTGCTGCATTGAATGCTTATATTTTCGATTGTAATACCTCAATAACGATCGAATTTGACGAACTGTTCTTCTGCAAATATTTAGATCAGTACGTTATCTTTAATCCTTAAGAAGACGACTTATTCAAATTAGCATCGTAAAGCATTCGTTTGTGGGTTTCTTTTTCAGTGTGTAATTTACCCGGAAAAAAAAAAAATTTGCCAGATATTTATCTTTCTTTTCCATCAAATTCCTTGTGGCCTACTCTAGATTTGATTTCATTATATCCTTGTGGCCAACCCTATATTTGAATTGATTTTATCTTTTATTTTCTCCATGTGCCTACTGTTGTTTCCAGTTATAACACGTTGCTAACGATCGAATTTTTCAAATTGTCCATCTACAAAAATTTAGATCTGTGTGTTATCTATATTCTTCAAGAAGGCCATTTACTCAAATTAGTAATTTCAAACGTTCATTTGTTTCTTTCCTTCTGAGTGTTCCATATATCCGAAAAAAAGAAAAAAAAAATCTGAACATTTATCTTTCTTTCTATTTCTTTTTGTTCTTGATTTTGTTATTTCATAATTTTTCTTGTCTTGGCTGATTTGTAAGGCTCACTATTACAAGATTTGCTTTATCCATATTAGCCTACCTTTATCAAACTTTAGCCACTTTCCCAAATAGCCTACCTTTGTGTGTGATAAACACGAGCGTTCCGAGTGTAAAATTCAGTGAGTTGAGTGTGTGAGGTCCTTCATATATATTTTACTATTTTACAACCATGAATCAAGATGGGAGAGATGGAGAGGAGAATAGTGAAGCTAGGTGGAGAGAAGCTCAAAGTGGGGTCATTAATCGTTTAACTCAGGTGGTTAATTCCTTAAGCGATAGGTTGGAGCGAATGGAAATAGCTTTAGGAAATCCTCAAGGGAGGGAGGATAACTTTAATTATGAAGGAGTTGAAAATGAAGATGGAGAAGATAATGTTAACCTCTTAGCGGGATACAATCCATGGGGAGGGAGAGTTTTAGGTCGAGGGGGACGAGGAGGAAGAAGAGGGGGTAGGGAAATTATAGCACCTAGAAGGGTCGAAAGGGAGAACCAATATGAAAGAGGAGTAGGGGGAGTAAAGCTTAAAATTCCTACTTTCCTTGGGAAATCTGATCCGGAGGAGTATTTGCAATATGAGAGCAAAATTGAGCATGTTTTCGATTGCAACAACTTTAGTGAAGAAAGGAAGTTGAAACTTGCCGTTGCTGAATTTTGTGATTATGCCAATATTTGGTGGGCTTCTTTGAAATCCGAATGGAGGAGAAATTTTGAAGAACCAATTGAAACATGGGAGGAGTTGAAGACACTAATGAGAAAAAGGTACATTCCTAAACATTATTCTCGAGAACTCAAGCAAAAGCTCTATACTTTGCAACAGGGATCCAAAAGTGTAGAGGATTATTACAAGGAAATGGAGGTCCTTATGAACAGAGCATGCATTAACGAAGATGAGGAGGATACAATGGCTAGGTTCCTTGGCGGGTTGAACCGACAATTGGCTCATAAAGTTGATAGACAACCTTACTTTGATATGAAGGAATTGTTACACCTTGCTGTCAAAATTGAAGGACAATTAGCATGGGAGAAGGAGAATTCCAAGAGGTACTCTTCTTCTAAGTCTACTACTTTTTCTGCCAATAATTGGAAAAAGAATGCAAATAATGTTAAGGTTGATTTGAAGCCAAAAGGCAAGTATGAGTTTGACAAAAAGGACAATGCCGAAAGTTCTAAAGGCAAGGATAAAATGGAAGGATATAAGGAGGTTCGAGAGAGAAATAGAGATATCAAATGTTGGAAATGTCAAGGGAGTGGGCATATTAGTCGTGATTGTCCTAACAAGAGAGTCATGATCATTAAAAATGGACAAGTTGTCACCGATGGAGAGGACAGCGACGAAGATGAGTTAATTGATGAAAAAGAAAATGAGAATGAGGAGGAATTGTTAGATGGGAGTCATTTGGCCCTTGTAACAAGAAGACTCCTTACCACTCAAATTAAGGAGAATGATGTTGATGACCAAAGAGACAACTTATTCCATACACGATGTCTCGTTAATGGGACTCCTTTTAGTCTTGTTATTGATAGTGGAAATTGCACCAACGTCGTAAGTACATTTTTTATCAAGAGGTTGCAAATTCCAATTCAACACCATCCTAAACCATACAAGCTCCAATGGCTCAATGATAGTGGGGCAATGAAGGTAGTTTCTCAAGCTTTAATTACTTTTTCTTTAGGAAAATATCAAGATGAGATTCTTTGTGATGTGTTACCTATGCTCGCTGGAGATATATTGCTTGGTAGACCTTGGCAATTTGATAGGAAGGTCATGTATGATGGTTATTTGAATAGGTATTCTTTCACAAAAGATGGAAGAAAAACAACTCTTGTACCTTTAAGTTCTAATGATGCATATATTGATCAACTGAAGTTGGAGGAAAAAAAGAGAGAGTATGAAGAAAAAGAATTAAAAGAAAAAAAAGAAGTGAGTGAGAAAATAGCGAAAAATAAAAGAGAGAAAAAAAGTGGTAGGTAGAGCATGACACGGTGCATTGGTCGGTTTTTCTTTTCGTTCTTTGAATGCATTCTCTTGCTTCTGATTCCACAAGAATTTGACAATCTTTTTAACACGTTCATTCTACTATCAGGCTATGCTAATAAATACCTTGAGAAACATCGTATAGAAATTAGCTAAACAAAGAAGGATCTTACCTGGGTTAAATTTGTGTGTGCCGTCCTCACTTAGAATGTCTCTTTTGGAGCTTTATTTGGCTCTTTTGGCAACAATTAGGGTCACGAAACTTGCAAAAGCCCTAACTAGTGCATGTAGTTCTTATTCAAATGACACGTCTTAATGATGTTCTCCATTTAGCTTTTCACGAAGATATATGATTGCCCCATTTTCTATTATCAAAACAGCTCTTATACGTCTATTCCATTCGCATCTCATTCAATCTCAAAAGATCAATAAGAGTTAGAAAGAGAAAGACATGGTGCATTGGTCAATTTTTCTTTTAATTCATCGAATGCTTTCTGTTGCACTTGCTTTCCTGAATATATAAAGTTGCTTTTCCGAGGATGAGGCTATGCTCCTGAAAGTCATGATGAACCTCCTGTAGAAACTAGCTAAATCGTTTAAAGATCTCACCTTCATTGCATTTGTGGCCGTTGCCGCTTCGCATGTCTCTTTTATAGCTTTATTTTGCTCTTAAGATGCCTAAAGCTGTCATGATCGATCCGTGTGGATGCCAAACTTCTTTGCCACAAATAAGGTTTCCAAACATCCAAAGCCCTTACAATTGCATGTTGTTCTTTCTCAAATGTCGCGTATTTAAGTTGTGCTCCATTCAATGTTTCGCTAAAAGACATGATTGGCCTTTTTTTTCCAGTATTGATAAAGCTATTAACCTAATCACTTTTATTATATTCAATCTCAAAAGATCGATCAAAGTAGGTGTAGCGAGACGGAGCACTTGTTAATAATTCTTTCAATACATTGAATGCCTTCTTTTGCTATAATTTTCATTCCAATTTCACGGTTCTTTTAACATGTTCCTTCGATGGTTAGATAATGCCACTGAAATCCTTAATAAACATCCTGTAGAAACTGCTTGACCATGTAGGATCTTGCCTCGGTTGCATATATGTGGGGTGTTGGCCACTTAATATGCCTCTTGTTGAGCTTTGTTTGGCTCCTAAAATTCTTCGAGCTTCCATGGTATGTGTGGATGACAAACTCTTTTTGCCACAAGTAAGGGTATCCAAACTTGCAAACCCCTCACAAGTGCATGTGGTTTTTTCTCATATGGCACATATTCGAGTAGCTCTCTGTTTCGCTTTTTACTAATAAACAGGATTGCCCTTGTGTTGTGGCTTTGAAATAGCTCTTATGCCTATTCCATTTGCATCTCATTAAATATCAAATGATCGATCAAAGTTAGGTAGAGCATGACACGGTGCATTAGTCGGTTTTTCTTTTCGCTCTTTGAATGCATTCTCTTGCTTTTGATTCCACAAGAATTTGACAATCTTTTTAACACGTTCATTCTACTATCAGGCTATGCTAATAAATACCTTGAGAAACCTCGTATAGAAATTAGCTAAACAAAGAAGGATCTTACCTCGGTTAAATTTGTGGGTGCCGTCCTCACTTAGAATGTCTCTTTTGGAGCTTTATTTGGCTCTTTTGGCCACAATTAGGGTCACGAAACTTGCAAAAGCCCTAACTAGTGCATGTAGTTCTTATTCAAATGACACGTCTTAATGATGTGCTCCATTTAGCTTTTCACGAAGATATATGATTGCCCCATTTTCTATTATCAAAACAGCTCTTATACGTCTATTCCATTCCCATCTCATTCAATCTCAAAAGATCAATAAGAGTTAGAAAGAGCAAGACATGGTGCATTGGTCAATTTTTCTTTTAATTCATCGAATGCTTTCTGTTGCACTTGCTTTCCTGAATATATAAAGTTGCTTTTCCGAGGATGAGGCTATGCTCCTGAAAGTCATGATGAACCTCCTGTAGAAACTAGCTAAATCGTTTAAAGATCTCACCTTCATTGCATTTGTGGCCGTTGCCGCTTCGCATGTCTCTTTTGTAGCTTTATTTTGCTCTTAAGATGCCTAAAGCTGTCATGATCGATCCGTGTGGATGCCAAACTCCTTTGCCACAAATAAGGTTTCCAAACATCCAAAGCCCTTACAATTGCATGTTGTTCTTTCTCAAATGTCGCGTATTTAAGTTGTGCTCCATTCAATGTTTCGCTAAAAGACATGATTGGCCTTTTTTTTCCAGTATTGATAAAGCTATTAACCTAATCACTTTTATTATATTCAATCTCAAAAGATCGATCAAAGTAGGTGTAGCGAGACGGAGCACTTGTTAATAATTCTTTCAATACATTGAATGCCTTCTTTTGCTATAATTTTCATTCCAATTTCACGGTTCTTTTAACACGTTCCTTCGATGGTTAGATAATGCCACTGAAATCCTTAATAAACATCCTGTAGAAAACCGCTTGACCATGTAGGATCTTGCCTCAGTTGCATATATGTGGGGTGTTGGCCACTTAATATGCCTCTTGTTGAGCTTTGTTTGGCTCCTAAAATTCTTCGAGCTTCCATGGTATGTGTGGATGACAAACTCTTTTTGCCACAAGTAAGGGTATCCAAACTTGCAAACCCCTCACAAGTGCATGTGGTTTTTTCTCATATGGCACATATTCGAGTAGCTCTGTTTCGCTTTTTACTAATAAACAGGATTGCCCTTGTGTTGTGGCTTTGAAATAGCTCTTTTGCCTATTCCATTTGCTTCTCATTAAATATCAAATGATCGATCAAAGTTAGGTAGAGCATGACACGGTGCATTGGTCGGTTTTTCTTTTCGTTCTTTGAATGCATTCTCTTGCTTCTGATTCCCAAGAATTTGACAATCTTTTAACACGTTCATTCTACTATCAGGCTATGCTAATAAATACCTTGAGAAACCTCGTATAGAAATTAGCTAAACAAAGAAGGATCTTACCTCGGTTAAATTTGTGGGTGCCGTCCTCACTTAGAATGTCTTTTTTGGAGCTTTATTTGGCTCTTTTGGCCACAATTAGGGTCACGAAACTTGCAAAAGCCCTAACTAGTGCATGTAGTTCTTACTCAAATGACACGTCTTAATGATGTGCTCCATTTAGCTTTTCACGAAGATATATGATTGCCCCATTTTCTATTATCAAAACAGCTCTTATACGTCTATTCCATTCCCATCTCATTCAATCTCAAAAGATCAATAAGAGTTAGAAAGAGCAAGACATGGTGCATTGGTCAATTTTTCTTTTAATTCATCGAATGCTTTCTGTTGCACTTGCTTTCCTGAATATATAAAGTTGCTTTTCCGAGGATGAGGCTATGCTCCTGAAAGTCATGATGAACCTCCTGTAGAAACTAGCTAAATCGTTTAAAGATCTCACCTTCATTGCATTTGTGGCCGTTGCCGCTTCGCATGTCTCTTTTGTAGCGTTATTTTGCTCTTAAGCTGCCTAAAGCTGTCATGATCGATCCGTGTGGATGCCAAACTTCTTTGCCACAAATAAGGTTTCCAAACATCCAAAGCCCTTACAATTGCATGTTGTTCTTTCTCAAATGTCGCGTATTTAAGTTGTGCTCCATTCAATGTTTCGCTAAAAGACATGATTGGCCTTTTTTTTCCAGTATTGATAAAGCTATTAACCTAATCACTTTTATTATATTCAATCTCAAAAGATCGATCAAAGTAGGTGTAGCGAGATGGAGCACTTGTTAATAATTCTTTCAATACATTGAATGCCTTCTTTTGCTATCATTTCATTCCAATTTCACGGTTCTTTTAACACGTTCCTTCGATGGTTAGATAATGCCACTGAAATCCTTAATAAACATCCTGTAGAAACTGCTAGACCATGTAGGATCTTGCCTCGGTTGCATATATGCGGGGTGTCGGCCACTTAATATGCCTCTTGTTGAGCTGTGTTTGGCTCCTAAAATTCTTCGAGCTTCCATGGTATGTGTGGATGACAAACTCTTTTTGCCACAAGTAAGGTGTAAAGACCCGACCCGAATGGGGTTCTAAATGAGCCTTTACCCCAATGCATGCATTCAAAATAAAACAATATGCAACATACTTTCGGATTCCAAGTAAAACTAAAACATTAAAAGTCCCTGTTTCCAAGCACCTGTTTAAGGAAAAGTACATTTCTAAAAGTATACTCTGATCAGAGATTTATTTAAACCATTCAAAAAAACCTTTGCAGGTACGACTATGCTGGAATCCATAAAACATGAGAAAACGTCCTAGGGCTCCGTGCCCGTCTACATGCATTCAGGGGAAATATAAAGTTAAAGAGTCATAAAATGAATAAAAGTGTCAGAGGTGACAGCAGGTGCCAATGATCACAGCTCCTCCTTCAGCCATCCTGTCTCGCTCCTTGGTTACCTGTGGAAAACCACATGGTGAGTAACGAATTACTCAGTAAGAATCTCCAACCGGGGTACAATACGATGCACATGGTCATCCAGATGAGTGTATGCAAGCTATGAATATAAACACAGAAAAGAGCACATAGCTTGAGTCCACACTTGGACTTCGGATGCCAACTCAGGGTCTTAGTCCGGAGATAAATCCACCACACCATACGTCCTATACGAGAAACAAGTCTCGGCCTCGGCTTTCATCTACCGCGATACGAAAGGTACACTAGCTCAAGATACCGAGGAGCTCTCCGGTCGGCGCTGTAATGAGCGTAAGCATGCACCGCGTGCTCTCGCAGACTATGGGGGTGGCGGGTCTAGTGGCAAGCCGCCCATGTCCGATCCACCACACCTCACTAAATCTCGGATCGGTGTCACCGACATAGGGGTGTGAGACCTGAGACACGTGAACTATGTCGGCTGAACCACCGCACTGAGGCTAAGGAACCGGTCGTGGTAGGCTTACACCGAGAAGCGGTCCTTGCCCTAACAGTGGCAATCAAGGGCTACGGCCGAACACGCCGAGGCGTGCCGATCGCCGGGGCGAGGCAATGCCAAGTCATCATTCCGACCGTTGGGGCATTTAACGATCTGCCACCCTCACCCAAGATTGCGGGGCCTACCGGTCGGGTTAGCTAAACCCTAACGGGGTTCGGGGATCGAGAACTCTTCCTCGACGTCCCCCGCCATGGATGCAAGATACTTTATGCATCGGGCCCTAAGATGCTACCTACGAGATCTAACTCGCCTTAACAATCGACAAACAATCCAATACGTGCTCAAGAGAATACAAAGCAGACCTAGCATGGTACTACTGAACAAGAATGAATATGAGCATGCGAACGGAACAACCTAGCATGGACTAACATGAAAGAACAACAACATACGAAGTCATGCCAGTCAGGAATTCAGAACAGAGCACCTAAACTATACATGCTGATAATCACAAACAAACATACAACATCAATCACATAGAACATCGCAGGGTCCACACAACCCCGGTAAGAAATCCTTACCTTGGTCGGAAGACTTCTACACACAAATTTCCTAAGCTGCGAACACTCCCGAGCTAGCTATCGAGAACCTACAAACATAGCAACAATCACAACCATAGTCCTAAAAATATAATAACACAGCAGGCTCGGCTCGGGAGCACTCACACGGCACGACGACACGAGGCAGGCGTTCTTTGGCGGGCTGGTGCACCGGGTCAATTGGCGCTGGCGTGCGCGGCGGGCATGCAGCGCGCGCTGTAGCAAGGCGCGAACAAGCGCCGGGCACGTCACGCGGCGGCGTCTGGCGGCGGGCGAGCGGCTGGGCGCGAGCGGCGTCGCGCGTCTTGGCGAGCGTCGCGGCGTCGGCGGCGAGCGAGCGGCTCGGCGATGGGCTTCCCTCGGCTGCGACCTGGGCGTGCGATGGTGCGACGACGACAGATCTGGGGCGACGGACGCGGGGCGTGCGACGGCGAGCGAAGCTGCTTCTCGGCCGGATCTGGTGCGGCTGGCCGAGCGATGGCTTGCTGGTGCGTGCGACTGGAGCTGCTCGGGCAGATTTGGGACGCGCAACGGGCGAGCAGGTCTGGGCGCGGGTTGGGCGTCTGCGCGACGAGCTGCGGCGATGGTGGCGGCTCTGGTGCGGCGGCTCGGGCGGATCTGGCCGGCTGGTGGCAGATCTGACCTCAGTTGCTGCAACAAACACAAACACACACACATCCTTACCTTCGGCCAGCAAAACAACCAAATTAGAAGAGGAAGAAGATGAAGACTTACCCGGAATGAAAATCGAGCAACGGAGCAGCGAAGGGGATGAAGAAATCGGCAAGGAGGCTAGGGAGAACTTGGCTTGGGTGGCTAGGAGATGTGTTGGAGAAGAGACAACCTAGCCTTTTTCTTTCCATTTGACCAAAAGCACCAAACACCAAAGATCCAAGGTTAACTAAGATGTGATGCAGAAAGAGCAACAAGAGCTCTCCATGGCTCAACAGGCACACATCCCCACAAGCTTTCTAGGAGACCCGGGTTCAAACCCTAGCTGCAGCACAATTTTCCTTTATTTTTACTTTTGCATCAAACCTTGCTCAAACCCTTCCACGAAGCCTCACAAACCTACATAAATCCATCCAATATTTTTAGCAACTAGAAAGGACATAAACGACCCTGACGGCCCGACAAATTACCAAAATACCCCTTGGGCATACTTGGAAGACTGGGATGAAAACCTGGGCCGTTACAATATTCCCTCCTATTTATGACTTTCGTCCTCGAAAGTCCTTAAGACTGGAACAGCTCAGGATGATGCAATCTCATCTCGTCTTCCCGCTCCCAAGTGGCTTCCTCGGAACTCTGACTCCTCCACTGAACCTTTACCAACCGGATCTCGCGGTTACGCAACGTCTTCGTCTCAAATGCAAGGATCCCCACTGGCTTCTCCTCGAAGCTCAAATCCTCATTCAGCTGCAAAGACTCAAAGTCCACAATGTGCGACGGGTCCGGTACATCTTTGCTCAACATCGATACATGAAAAACACTATGCACGGTGACACGACGGAGGTAGGGCTAACCGATAAGCAACTCGCCAATCCTCTCCGAATCTCAAACGGCCCGACAAAACGGGGACTCAACTTCCTCGCTTACCAAACACGAAAACACCACGCATTGGAGCAACCTTTAGGAACACATGCTGGCCAACCTCAAACTCCAAATCTCGACGCCGAACATCGGCGTAACTTTTCTGCCTGCTCTGAGCCGTCAACATACGAGCTCTAATCTTTTGCACTGCTCCATTAGTCAACTGCAGTAACTCGGGACCCAAAACCTGCCTATCACCAACCTCTTCCCAAAACACAGGGGACCGACAACGCTTGCCATACAAGGCCTCGAATGGAGCCATCTGAATCGTCGACTGATAACTGTTGTTATAGGCAAACTCCATCGAACACGATCTCGGGTCCCAATCGCCTGGAAGTCCAACACACAAGCCCTCAACATATCCTCGAGAATGCGGTTC
This sequence comes from Sicyos edulis, assembly GCA_036507275.1. Taxonomy (NCBI): domain Eukaryota; kingdom Viridiplantae; phylum Streptophyta; class Magnoliopsida; order Cucurbitales; family Cucurbitaceae; genus Sicyos; species Sicyos edulis. Next base: position 17,821,080 of record CM071857.1, on the reverse strand, counting down.
ACCCTCTCGGTCGACCATCCGTCCGAGGGTGAAAAGTCATCTTTGGCTTGCACTTTCGCCTAAACCCTTCCGAAGTGCTCTCCGAAACGAGAAGTGAACCGCGAGTCACGATCGGACACAATCCTCACCGGCACACCATGATATCGGATGATCTGTTCCAAAAACAACTGTGCCCACTGTTCCACGGTATAAGTGTCTCTACCGGGAATGAAGTGTGCGCTCTTGGTCAACCGGTCGACTATCACCCAGATCTGAGAGAACCTCCTCGGAGTCCTCGGAAAACCAGAAATAAAGTCCATAGAGATATCTTCCCATTTCCACTGAGGCACACTCGGTGGTCGCAACAAAACAGTGGCTCTCTCTGCTGGTGCTTTCACTTGTTGACAAGTGAGACACCGGCTGACAAACTCTGCCACATCTCTCTTCATCCCCATCCACCAGAAGGTCTGCTTAAGGTCCTGATACATCTTGGTACCCCCGGGGTGCCAAGCAAATGGGGAACTGTGGGCCTCTGAGAGCAACTCTGTTCGTAATCCTACAATGTCCGGAACACACAACCGACCTCTATAAGTCAACCCACTGTCTGGCGAGAACACGAAATCAAAATCTCCGTCAGCACTAACTCTGTCAAACAATCTCTTAAGCGCGGGGTCACTCAGCTGGCTATCAATAATCCTCTGTCTAATCGACGGTGAGCAGTCCAATCGAGCTACCCTGCAGAACCTCACCCAACAACACTCCAACCTCGGCCCGCTCGAACTCTCTCCGCAAACTGGGCTGGGAACTCAACAACGCCGCGGAGTGCGACGTCTTTCTACTCAAAGCATCAGCCACTACATTGGCTTTACCCGGATGGTACAAAATCTCGCAGTCATAATCCTTTACCAACTCCAACCACCTCCTCTGCCTCATATTCAACTCCTTCTGAGTAAACAGATACTTGAGGCTCGGTGATCGGTAAACATCCGAATCCGCTCACCATACAGTAAATGCCTCCAAATCTTGATTGCAAACACTCTGCTGCCAACTCCATATCATGAGTCGGGTAGTTCTGCTCATACGGTTTCAAATGACGGGAAGCATAGGCGATGACCTTCCCGTCTTTGCATCAACACACAACCTAACCCAAACTTGGAAGCATCGGCTGTAAACTACGAAACCACCCGACCCCTCCGGATCGCCAACACGGTGCTTTGAAGTCAAACTACGCTTGAGCACAGCAAAGCTCTCATCACACTTACTTCGTTCCAAACGAACTCGACACACTTCCTCGTCCGACGAGTGAGGGGCGAGGCTATGGCGCAAAAGTCCTTAACGAACCGACGGTAGTAACTCGCCAAACCCGAAAAGTCTGCGTATCTCGGCAGAATCAAGTCGGCTTGGCCCACGAACTCACGGCCTCAATCTTCGCGGGGTCCACGACTATACCATCTCTCGAAACCACGTGGCCTAGGAAGGCCACCGCTCCAACCGTAATCACATTTGGAAAACTTCGCATAAAGCCGGTTTTCCTCAAAGCCGCCAATACTCGCCTCAAATGCTCGCATGGTCCTCCTTAGACCTTGAATAAATCGAATATCGTCAATGAACACAATGACGGTTGTCCAAAAATGATTTGAACACCCTATCCATCATGTCCATGAACGCGGTGGGGCATTGGTCAATCCAAACGACATAACCACAAACTCATAGTGACCATATATGGACTCGAAAGTCGCTTAGGAATGTCGGCATCCCCGATCCGCAATCGATGGTAACCGGATCTCAAATCTATCTTGGAGAACACGAAGCTCCTGAAGCCGATCGAACAAATCATCGATACGGGGCAACGGTACTTATTCTTCATCACACCTTATTAAGCTCGCGATAATCAATACATAAGCGCATAGAACCATCCTTCTTTTTCACAACAGCAGGCGGTGCTCCCCATGGGAACACACTCGGACGGATGAACCCTCGATCTAACATCTCCTGCAACCCCGAATCTTGATTCCTTTAACTCTGCTGGCGCCATGCGATACGGAGCCTTCGAGATAGGGAGGGTCCTGGCTCGAGCTCAATAGTGAAGTCAACCTCTCTCTTCTGGGCAACCCCAGTAGCTCCTCGAAAACACATCCGCGAACTCCTGCACGGCTGCACTGATCAACAATCGGCAAGGGACGGCTCTCCACGAACAACTTGGCTAGGTAACCCCAAGCTCTATGAGCTAGCAAACGACGAGCTTTCACAATCGACACCATTGGCGGCGCGACTCCACCTTGGACTCCACGAAACTTAAAACTAGGCCGACCGGTGGCTTGAACACCACTTCTTTCCGGTGGCAGTCAATCAACGCGTGGTTAGCAGCTAACCACTCCATACCAAGGATCACATCAAAACCACTCATAGGCAGAACTATGAGTGTGGCTACAAAGCAACTCTCCTGATATCTCGATCCGGCCATCCTTAATCTTATCTTTAGCTAACATACTAACTCCCGAAGGAGTTGCAACAGATAACTCAAAACCTAGAGGCTCTAGTCTCAACTTAGCATGCTCAGCAAACAACACAGATACAAATGAATGCGTAGAACCAGAATCAAATAAGACAAATGCGCAGTTGATCTAAAATAAGAAGTGTACACCGCCACAGCGGCATCCGTGACGCTCGGCCTCTGACGGTCGTAGCAAACACTCGACCTCGACCTTACTGCTACCGGCCGAGCCGCCATAGTTGGTCGATCACAAAAAACGGGCCATGTGCCCCTCTCTACCACAACGAAAGCACAATCTGGTCGGTCGACAAGCTCCAGCGTGGACTTTCCCACAAGTGGCACATGCGGGAACTTGCACTGGGACCGCCTCTGCGAGGCGGTGAAACGGGCCGGAACTCTTCGGTCTCTCGGTTACGATCATCGCCCTTGGCGTCGCTGCCGCCTCCTCGAAATCGAACTTCTCTTCTTACCCCACTGCTGTGGGGCGGACGACTGACCGGAGCGGCAACAATCCGCTCAACAGGATACTTCCCATTATATATAGTGGCTAATCGAATGTAGCTCTAGCATATGTGTCGGGGGCACGAGCTCGACATCCCGAGAAACACTCTGTCTCAAACCGGATATGAACTTCCTGGATCTTTAACTCGTGGGTGGCTATCAATCATGCGAGCAAAATATCCATACTCCGAGAACTTTCTCTCATATTCCTCAATAGAATCGAACCACCGCTTGAGTTACGGAAAAGCTCCACCATCTTCTCTTGAGCCTCATCACCGATGTACTTGACCTTGAATTCCGACTTGAAGAACTCCCAAGTAGCAGGTGGTGACCCAGCTGGTCTCTCATTCAGGGTGGACTCCCACCACCATCTCGCTGTGCCTCCTAGTGCATGGGCTGCACACCTCGGTCTCTGGATATCGGGGCACACCATGATCAGGAAGGTGTACTCCATATGGGCAATCCAACGGGCTGCTGCTAACGCATCCCCAGTGGCATCAAACTTCTCCGGTTGCCACTTCACAAAGTCCTTTAACCATCTACCAAGCTCCACTGCACCCTCTACTACATCTGCCTCAGGAGCTACTTGCTCCTGAGGAGCTGGGTGCCTTCTTTGCGCTCTTTGGAACATGCGGGGGTCACCGCTCGATCTGGGCTCGGGACTCTTCCCGCCCGCACGCCAACAAGGCACAGGTCTCTCGCTCTGGTCACTCAAAGATGCGACCATAAAAGCCCTCATAGAATCAGCCAACTCTGCTCCGGGAGCGCGATCTCACGGCGCTTCGATCGCCTCAACGCCTACTCTAAGGGCGCGCGGGGGGAGCTGCGGCGGAATGCCACCGATCTCGGCTTGGGACGATGTCCCCTGCGATGTCGAACGATCCTGATACCTCCTCCTGCTCTCGGACGTCCTCTCCCGGCACGGGTGACAGGCATGCTGGCGATCTACACCCAAACCAACAACGAGTCAGAACTTGCTCGTCCCCGCTCTACAACACTGAGCAAGGCATACACTAGATAAAAGGTATTGTAAATTCTTAACCCTTTTCTAAAACAAGAAACCTAAGCGTGCTGATGACCGCTTCTGAGGCCGATGATCATGGGAAAACGACCTACAACAAAAGGTCGGTCTACACGAATCTATGACTCGAGCTCGATACCAATCAGTAAAGACCCGACCCGAATGGGGTTCTAAATGGGCCTTTACCCCAATGCATGTATTCAAAATAAAACAATATGCAACATACTTTCGGATTCCAAGTAAAACTAAAACATTAAAAGTCCCTGTTTCCAAGCACCTGTTTCAGGAAAAGTACATTTCTAAAAGTATACTCTGATCAGAGATTTATTTAAACCATTCAAAAAAACCTTTGCAGGTACGACTATGCTGGAATCCATAAAACATGAGAAAACGTCCTAGGGCTCCGTGCCCGTCTACATGCATTCAGGGGAAATATAAAGTTAAAGAGTCATAAAATGAATAAAAGTGTCAGAGGTGACAGCAGGTGCCCATGATCACGGCTCCTCCTTCACCATCCTGTCTCGCTCCTTGGTTACTGTGTGGAAAACCACAAAATAAGGGTGAGTAACGAATTACTCAGTAAGAATCCCCAACCGGGGTACAATACGATGCACATGGTCATCCAGATGAGTGTATGCAAGCTATGAATATAAACACAGAAAAGAGCACATAGCTTGAGTCCACACTTGGACCTCGGATGCCAACTCAGGGTCTTAGTCCGGAGATAAATCCACCACACCATACGTCCTATACGAGAAACAAGTCTCGGCCTCGGCTTTGTCTCTCTGCCGATCGAAAGGTACACTAGCTCAAGATCCCGAGGAGCTCTCCGATGCGTCTGTAATGAGCGTAAGCATGCACCGCGTGCTCTGCAGAACTATGGGGTGCCGGGTCTAGTGGCAAGCCGCCCATGTCCATCACCACGCCTAACTAAATCTCTGGATCGGTGTCACCGACATAGGGGTGTGAGACCTGACACGTGAACTATGTCGGCTGAACCACCGCACTTTGAGGCTAAGGAACCGGTCGTGGTAGGCTTACACCAGAAGCGGTCCTTGCCCTAACAGTGGCAATCAAGGGCTACGGCCGAACACGCTGAAGGCGTGCCGATCGCCGGGGCGAGGCAATGCCAAGTCATCATCCCGACCGTTGGGGCATTTAACGATCCGCCACCCTCACCCAAGATTGCGGGGCCTACCGGTCGGGTTAGCTAAACCTTAACGGGTTCGGGGACGGAGAAGCGTCCTCGACGTCCCCTGCCATGGATGCAAGATACTTTATGCATCGGGCACGGAAGATGCTACCTACGAGATCTAACTCGCCTTAACAATCGAGAAACAATCCAATATGTGCTCAAGAGAATACAAAGAGGACCTAGCATGGTACTACGTAACAAGAATGAATATGAGCATGCGAACGGAACAACCTAGCATGGACTAACATGAAAGAACAACATACGAAGTCATGCCACCAGAATTCGAACAGAGCACCTAAACTATACATGCTGATAATCACAAACAAACATACAACATCAATCACATAGAACATCGCAGGTCCACACAACCCGGTAAGAAATCCTTACCTTGGTCGGAAGACTTCCACACACAAATTTCCTAAGCTGCGAACACTCCCAGAGCTAGCTATCGAGAACCTACAAACATAGCAACAATCACAACCATAGTCCTAAAAATATAATAACACAGCAGGCTCGGCTCGGGAGCACTCACACACGCACGACGACGACACGAGGCTGGGCGTTGCTGGCGGGCTGGTGCAGTTGGATCGGGCTCGCGGCGCTGGCGGCAGCAGCGGCGGCGCGCTGCTGCGTATGACACGCTACTGGGCACGCCACGCGCGCGGCGTCGCGGCGCGGCGCGCGGCTGGGCGCGAGCGAGCGTGCGCGTCGGCGGCGTGTGAGTGTCGCGGCGTCAGGAGGCGTCGCGGCGTCACGACGCAGCGAGCGGCTCGACGATGGGCTTCCCTCGGCTGCGACCTGGGCGTGCGATGGTGCGACGGCGACAGATCTTGGGCGACGGACCCGGGGCGTGCGACGTCGAGCGAAGCTACTTCTCGGCCGGATCTGGTGCGGCTGGTTGAGCGATGGCTCGCTGGTGCGTGCGACGGGAGCTGCTCGGGCGAATCGGGGCCAGCGACGGGCGAGCGATCTGGCGCGGGGTTAGGCGTCTGTCTTGCGACGAGCCGCGCGCGATGGCGGCGGCAGTGCGCGACGGCGCGGTGTCTGGGCGCGGGTTTGGCGTCTGCGCGACGAGCTGCTGCGATGGTGGCGGCTCTGGTGCGGCGGCTCGGGCGGATCTGGCCGGCTGGTGGCAGATCTGACCTCAGTTGCTGCAACAAACACAAACACACACACATCCTTACCTTCGGCCAGCAAAACAACCAAACGAGAAGAGGAAGAAGATGAAGACTTACCCGTAATGAAAATCGAGCAAGGGAGCAGCGAAGGGGATGAAGAAATCGGCAAGGAGGCTAGGGAGAACTTGGCTTGGGTGGTTAGGAGATGTGTTGGAGAAGAGACAACCTAGCCTTTTTCTTTCCATTTGACCAAAAGCACCAAACACCAAAGATCCAAGGTTAACTAAGATGTGATGCAGAAAGAGCAACAAGAGCTCTCCATGGCTCAACAAGCACACATCCCCACAAGCTTTCCAAGAGACCCGGGTTCAAACCCCAGCTGCAGCACAATTTTCCTTTATTTTTACTTTTGCATCAAACCTTGCTCAAACCCTTCCACGAAGCCTCACAAGCCTACATAAATCCATCCAATATTTTTAGCAACTAGAAAGGACATAAACGACCCTAACGGCCCGACAAATACCCAAATACCCCTTGGGCATACCTGGAAGACTGGGATGAAAACCTGGGCCGTTACATAAGGTATCCAAACTTGCAAACCCCTCACAAGTGCATGTGGTTTATTCTCATATGGCACATATTCGAGTAGCTCTCTGTTTCGCTTTTTACTAATAAACAGGATTGCCCTTGTGTTGTGGCTTTGAAATAGCTCTTATGCCTATTCCATTTGCATCTCATTAAATCTCAAATGATCGATCAAAGTTAGGTAGAGCATGACACGGTGCATTGGTCGGTTTTTCTTTTCGTTCTTTGAATGCATTCTCTTGCTTCTGATTCCACAAGAATTTGACAATCTTTTTAACACGTTCATTCTACTATCAGGCTATGCTAATAAATACCTTGAGAAACTTCGTATATAAATTAGCTAAACAAAGAAAGATCTTACCTCGGTAAAATTTGTGGGTGTCGTCCTCACTTAGAATGTCTCTTTTGGAGCTTTATTTGGCTCTTTTGGCCACAATTAGGGTCACGAAACTTGCAAAAGCCCTAACTAGGGCATGTAGTTCTTTTTCAAATGACACGTCTTAATGATGTGCTCCATTTAGCTTTTCACGAAGGTATATGATTGGCCAATTTTCTATTATCAAAACAGCTCTTATACGTCTATTCCATTTGCATCTCATTCAATCTCAAAAGATCAATAAGAGTTAGAAAGAGCAAGACATGGTGCATCGGTCAATTTTTCTTTTAATTCATCGAATGCTTTCTGTTGCACTTGCTTTCCTGAACATATAAAGTTGCTTTTCCGAGGATGAGGCTATGCTCCTGAAAGTCATGATGAACCTCCTGTAGAAACTAGCAAAATCGTTTAAAGATCTCACCTTCATTGCATTTGTGGCCGTTGCCGCTTCGCATGTCTCTTTTGTAGCTTTATTTTGCTCTTAAGATGCCTAAAGCTGTCATGATCGATTCGTGTGGATGCCAAACTCCTTTGCCACAAATAAGGTTTCCAAACATCCAAAGCCCTTACAATTGCATGTTGTTCTTTCTCAAATGTCGCGTATTTAAGTTGTGCTCCATTCAATGTTTCGCTAAAAGACATGATTGGCCTTTTTTCCAAAGATTGATAAAGCTATTAACCTAATCACTTTTATTATATTCAATCTCAAAAGATCGATCAAAGTAGGTGTAGCGAGACGGAGCACTTGTTAATAATTCTTTCAATACATTGAATGCCTTCTTTTGCTATCATTTTCATTCCAATTTCACGGTTCTTTTAAAACGTTCCTTCGATGGTTAGATAATGCCACTGAAATCCTTAATAAACATCCTGTAGAAACTGCTAGACCATGTAGGATCTTGCCTCGGTTGCATATATGTGGGGTGTTGGCCACTTAATATGCCTCTTGTTGAGCTTTGTTTGGCTCCTAAAATTCTTCGAGCTTCCATGGTATGTGTGGATGACAAACTCTTTTTGCCACAAGTAAGGCATCCAAACTTCCAAACCCCTCACATGTGCATGTGGTTTTTTCTCATATGGCACATATTCGAGTAGCTCTCTGTTTCGCTTTTTACTAATAAACAGGATTGCCCGCGTGTTGTGGCTGTGAAATAGCTCTTATGCCTATTCCATTTGCATCTCATTAAATCTCAAATGATCGATCAAAGTTAGGTAGAGCATGACACGGTGCATTGGTCGGTTTTTCTTTTCGTTCTTTCAATGCATTCTCTTGCTTCTGATTCCACATAAATTTGACAATGTTTTTAACATGTTCATTCTACTATCAGGCTATGCTAATAAATACCTTGAGAAACCTCGTATAGAAATTAACTAAACAAAGAAGGATCTTACCTCGGTTAAATTTGTGGGTGTCGTCCTCACTTAGAATGTCTCTTTTGGAGCTTTATTTGGCTCTTTTGGCCACAATTAGGGTCACGAAACTTGCAAAAGCCCTAACTAGGGTATGTAGTTCTTTTTCAAATGACACGTCTTAATGATGTGCTCCATTTAGCTTTTCACGAAGGTATATGATTGGCCAATTTTCTATTATCAAAACAGCTCTTATACGTCTATTCCATTTGCATCTCATTCAATCTCAAAAGATCAATAAGAGTTAGAAAGAGCAAGACATGGTGCATCGGTCAATTTTTCTTTTAATTCATCGAATGCTTTCTGTTGCACTTGCTTTCCTGAATATATAAAGTTGCTTTTCCGAGGATGAGGCTATGCTCCTGAAAGTCATGATGAACCTCCTGTAGAAACTAGCAAAATCGTTTAAAGATCTCACCTTCATTGCATTTGTGGCCGTTGCCGCTTCGCATGTCTCTTTTGTAGCTTTATTTTGCTCTTAAGATGCCTAAAGCTGTCATGATCGATTCGTGTGGATGCCAAACTCCTTTGCCACAAATAAGGTTTCCAAACATCCAAAGCCCTTACAATTGCATGTTGTTCTTTCTCAAATGTCGCGTATTTAAGTTGTGCTCCATTCAATGTTTCGCTAAAAGACATGATTGGCCTTTTTTTTCCAGTATTGATAAAGCTATTAACCTAATCACTTTTATTGTATTCAATCTCAAAAGATCGATTAAAGTAGGTGTAGCGAGACGGAGCACTTGTTAATAATTCTTTCAATACATTGAATGCCTTCTTTTGCTATCATTTTCATTCCAATTTCACGATTCTTTTAACGCGTTCCTTCGATGGTTAGATAATGCCACTGAAATCCTTAATAAACATCCTGTAGAAACTGCTAGACCATGTAGGATCTTGCCTCGGTTGCATATATGTGGGGTGTTGGCCACTTAATATGCCTCTTGTTGAGCTTTGTTTGGCTCCTAAAATTCTTCGAGCTTCCATGGTATGTGTGGATGACAAACTCTTTTTGCCACAAGTCAGGTATCCAAACTTGCAAACCCCTCACAAGTGCATGTGGTTTTTTCTCATATGGCACATATTCGAGTAGCTCTCTGTTTCGCTTTTTACTAATAAACAGGATTGCCCTTGTGTTGTTGCTTTGCAATAGCTCTTATGCCTATTCCATTTGCATCTCATTAAATCTCAAATGATCGATCAAAGTTAGGTAGACCATGACACGGTGCATTGGTCGGTTTTTCTTTTCGTTCTTTGAATGCATTCTCTTGCTTCTGATTCCACAAGAATTTGACAATCTTTTTAACACGTTCATTCTACTATCAGGCTATGCTAATAAATACCTTGAGAAACCTCGTATAGAAATTAGCTAAACAAAGAAGGATCTTACCTAGGTTAAATTTGTGGGTGTCGTCCTCACTTAGAATGTCTCTTTTGGAGCTTTATTTGGATCTTTTGGCCACAATTAGGGTCACGAAACTTGCAAAAGCCCTAACTAGTGCATGTAGTTCTTATTCAAATGACACGTCTTAATGATGTGCTCCATTTAGCTTTTCACGAAGATATATGATTGGCCCATTTTCTATTATCAAAACAGCTCTTATACGTCTATTCCATTCGCATCTCATTCAATCTCAAAAGATCAATAAGAGTTAGAAAGTGCAAGACATGGTGCATTGGTCAATTTTTCTTTTAATTCATCGAATGCTTTCTGCTTTAATTTCTTCCCATGTCTCTATTGGATCCTCCTCTTTTCTTCTTCTTTCGGATTTGAGATGTTGATACCATTCACCTGCATGGTTTGTGAATTCGAAAATAGCAAGCTTCATCTTCTTGTTCTCACTATATGAATTACAATCAAACACATGTTCTATTTTTCTTTCCCATTGCAAATATGCCTCAGAGTCCGCCGTTCCACTAAAGGGTGGAATTTTGAGTTTAATTCCAGCTTCTCTATCTTCATGCATTCTTTCTATCCTTCTAGGTTGCATGATATTTGCATGATTATTTCTTCCTCCCCTTGCATTACCTCTTCCTCCACCTAGTCTCTCTTGTCCAACCAAGTCTAACATACCTTCATCATCTTGCAATGCTCGTTCTTCTCGTCGGTGATGTGCTCTCCTTTCCTCTCTATCTTCCCTCATCATTTCCATCACACCTTGAAGGGCTTGAAGAATAGCAACATTAACATCCAAAACCTGTGGTGCTTTTTCCTCATTATGTGACATGTTGCAAATATCAAAATGGACCTCTCCACACTTCTCACAAAGATTTCACTCAGGACACTTGTGTTTAACACTCAAAGGTAGGCTTTTGGTACTAGGTAAAAAATGTAAGGGCTGGTCTAAAAATATTTGGTGCAATCTTGTTTTAAACATGATATAAAACCAATTCAACAATTAACTTTCACAAACTAAACTAGATTATTTAAACTTAGGATCAACAGCTAATTAAAAACAAAACATAAACAAATAACAAGAACTTCAATGTGCCTTGGATCTTTGATACCTTTTTTTTTTCTACAGATTTTTTTTAATGATCCAAGAGCAGTACAAATGAATTCTAAAAAGTACTTCTAAAGAATACAAATGTACTTGCTTGAATAGAAAATTGAAAGAGATAAAAAAAATAAAATAAAAAATAACAAACTAACACAAACTAAAGATAGTTCACCTCAAGATTCGACCAAAGAATGTCGAGGCTTTGATACCAAATGATAAGCACCGATCGTTGCTTGAATTTTACAAAGCTAGAGGTCCTTCTAGGATCCTTGTAAAAACTCACAATAAAGGCTAACTTAGATCACACTTAAAATCTGAAATAGTCGCTGATACGAGTCAAACAACCGATCCATTGCATGTACCTGAAGGACCTATTACAAGGAGTAAGGCGAAGAAGATTCAAGAGGAATATATATTACATCTTCAAAAGCTTGCCAATGCACAAGAAGAGACAAAACTTTTTCATCCCGAATTTATTTACAACATTAGCATAACAAGTGAAGAAGAGATTGAAGTGAAGATGGCATGAGAATAGTCATTTTATTTTGGAAGATGACAACATGGCAGAATTTTAAATAAAGAAATTTCTAGATTTCTTATTTTGGGACTCTTTGATTTCAATGCTTGCCAACCATGCTCATTATTGCAAGGGACCTTCTAGAAGAGTTGATTGAGTGTATTTAAAGCATATCTACCCTTTTGTCTAGCATTTAAGCCATGCAATTTACTTTTGGCTTCTTATGTCTTATTTTCTACAAAATGCATTTAATAGCTTTTTGAGTCCTTTTTATATTCAAGGCATGCACGAATTTTTGGCCTTTAAAATGGCTTGTAATACATCATTTTGGACAGATTTTATGAATGAAAAACTTGTGTTTTCTTGAACCCCATTTGGTGTTTCTTTTCTTTCAAATCTTGCTTTAGGTTTGAAGATAAATCAATTCATTGGATTAGTCTTGATCAAACTAATTCTGGAGTGAGTTGTCTTAGGATCTAAGAGTGACCATTTTAGATTTTGAGTGTGATCTAAGTTAGCTATCATTGTGAGTTTTTACAAGGATCCTAGAAGGACCTCTAGCTTTGTAAAATTCAAGCAAGGATCGGCGCTTATCAGTCGCTCTTAGATCCTAAGACAACTCACTCCATAATTAGTTTGATCAAGACTAATCCAATGAATTTATTTAACTTCAAACCTAAAGCAAGTTTTGAAAGAAAGACAACACCAAATGGGGTCTAAGAAAACACAAGTTTTTCATTCATAAAATCTGTCCAAAATGATGTATTACAAGCCATTTTAAAGGCCAAAATTTCGTGCATGCCTTGGAATACAAAAAGAACTCAAAAAGCTATTACATGCATTTTGTAGAAAATAAGGCCTAGGAAACCAAAACTCAATTGCATGGCTTAAATGCTAGACAAAATGGTAGATATGATTTAAATAGACTCAACCAACTCTTCTAGAAGGTCCCTTGTAATTATGAGCATGGTTGGCAAGCATTGAAATAAAAAAGTCTCAAAATAAGAAATCTTGAAATTTCTTTATTTAAAATTCTGCCATGTTGTCATCTTCCAAAATAAATCTACTCTCATGCCATCTTCACTTCAATCTCTTCTTCACTTATTGTGCTAATGTTGTAAATAATTTCGGAATGACAAAGCTTTATCTCTTCTTTTGCATTGGCAAGCATTTGAAGATGTAATATATAAGCCTCTTGAATCTTCTTTGCCTTGCTTCTTGTAATAGGTCCTTCAGGTACATGCAATGAATCATTTGGTTGATTCTTATCATGCATTCTCTTGCTTTTGATTCCACAAGAATTTCACAATCTTTTTAACATGTTCATTCTACTATGAGGCTATGCTAATAAAATCCTTGAGAAACCTCGTATAAAAATTAGCTAAACAATGAAGGATCTTACCTCGGTTAAATTTGTGGGTGTTGTCCTCACTTAGAATGTCTCTTTTGGAGCTTTATTTGGCTCTTGAGACGCTATAAGCTTTCATTATCCTTGTGGGTGACAAACTCTTTTGGCCACAATTAGGGTCACGAAACTTGCAAAAGCCCTAACTAGTGCATGTAGTTCTAATTCAAATGATGTGTATTAATGATGTGCTCCATTTAGCTTTTCACGAAGATATAAGATTGGCCCGTTTTCTAGTATAAAAAAAAGCCCTTATACCTATTCCATTTGTATCACATTCAATCTCAGAAGATCAATAAGAGTTAGAAAGAGCAAGACATGGTGCATTGGTCAATTCTTCTTTTAATTCATTGAATGCTTTCCATTGCATTTGCTTTCCCGAATATATAAAGTTCTTTTTGTGATGGTTAGGCTATGCTCCTGAAAGTCCTCATCAACCTCCTGAACAAACTAGCTAAATCATTTAAAGATCTTACCTCCATTGCATTTGTGGCCATTGCCACTTAGCATGTCTTATTTATAGTTTTTGCTTTCATTTTCATTCTAATTTCACAACCCTTTTGAAACGTTCCTTCGATGGTTAGGCAATGCCATTTGAAATTCTCAATAAACCTCTTGTAGAAACTTCTAGACCATGTAAGATCTTGCCTCAGTTGCATATTTGGGGTGTTGGCGACTTAGCATGCCTCTTGTTGAGCTTTGTTTGTCTCCTAGGATTCTTCAAGCTTTCATGATCTGTGTGTATCAAACTCTTTTTGCCACAAGTAAGGTATCCAAACATTCAAACCCCTCACAAGTGCATGTGGTTCTTTCTTATATAGCACGTATTCGAGTAGCTTTCTGTTTCACTTTTACTAAAATATAGGATTGGCCTTGTGTTGTGGGTTTGAAATAGCTCTTTATGCCTATTCCATTTTCTTCTCATTAAATCTCAAATGATCGATCAGAGTTAGGTAGAGCATGACAAGGTGCATTGGTCGGTTTTTCTTTTAGTTCATTGAATGCATTCTCTTGCTTTCAAATCCATTAGAATTTGACAATCTTTTTAATAAGTTCATTCTACTGTGATGTTATGCGAATGAAATCCTTGATAAACCTCATATAGAAACTAGCTAAACCATGATGGATCTTATCTCGGTTGAATTCGTGGGTGTTGTCCTCATTTAGAATGTCCCTATTGGAGCTTTATTTGGCTTTCGAGCTTCTACAAGCTTTCATGATCATTGTGGGTGACAAACTCTTTTGGCCACAATTAAGGTCACGAAACTTGCAAAAACCCTAACTAGTGCATGTAGTCCTTATTCAAATGACACGTCTTAATGATGTGCTCCATTTAGCTTTTCACGAAGATATATGATTGCCCAGTTTTCTAGTATCAAAACAGCTCTTATACCTATTCCATTTGCATCTCATTCAATCTCAAAAGATCAATAAGAGTTAGAAAGAGCAAGACATGGTGCACTGGTAAATTTTTCGTTTGATTCATTGAATGCTTTCTTTTGCATTTGTTTTCCTAAATATATAAAGTTGTTTTTGCGAGGATGAGGCTATGGTCTTGAAAGTCATGATAAACCTCCTGTAGAAACTATCTAAATCATTTAAAGATCTTACCTTCATAGCATTTGTGGCAGTTGCCGCTTCGTATGTCTCTTTTATAGCTTTATTTTGCTCTTAAGAAGCCTAAAGCAGTCATGATTGATCCGTGTGGATGCCAAACTCCTTTGCCACAAATAAGGTTTCCAAACATCCAAAGCCCTTACAATTTGCGTTCAAAACCTAAAGTTTATCCCGAGAGTGTTTGTTTCAATTCTTTATCGCAAACATTTCGTGCAAAATAGTCCAATTATGCATTACGATGTTTTGGGAGCAAAAACGAAAAACTCGAATAGATTTTAGCATTTAAAACGTAAAGTTCGTTTCAAGAGTGTTTGTTTCAAGCTTTTGGAACCAACGTTGAATGTAAACTATTCCAATGTCGCACCACCCTGTTTAGCGAGGTAAAACCAAAAAAATCAGAAGGATTTATGCGTTGAAAACCTAAAGTTCATCCCTAGACGGTTTGTTTCAAAGATTGTGCATAAACGTTTAATGTAAACTATGCCAATGCTGCATCACAATGTTTCGGGAGAGAAAACTAAAAAACTCGGATAGATTTATGCATTGAAAACCTAAAGTTTGTCTCGAGAGTGTTTGTTTCTATTCTTTGTCACAAACGTTTCGGGCAAAATATTCCAATTTTGCATTACGATGTTTCGGGAGATAAAACGAAAAATTTGGATAGATTTCAACGTTTAAAACCTAAAGTTCGTCATAAGAGTGTTTGTTTCGAGCTTTTGGCAACAACTTTCAATGTAAACTATTCCAATGGCGCATCACCATGTTTCTCGAGGTAAAACCAAAAAAAGCAAAAGGATTTATGCTTTGAAAACCTAAAGTTCGTCCCTAGACGGTTTGTTTCAAAGATTTGGCATAAGCGTTTAATGTAAACTATTCCAATGCTGCATCACAATGTTTAAGGAGGGATAACCAAAAAACTCAGATAGATTTCAGCGTTTAAAACTTAAAGTTCGTCCCAAGAGTGTTTGTTTCGAGCTTTTGGCAATAGCGTTCAATGTAAACTATTCCAATGTCGCATCACCATGTTTCACAAGGTAAAACAAAAAAAAAATTAAAATGATTTATGCGTTCAAAACCTAAAGTTCGTTCGTAGACTATTTGTTTCAAAGATTTTGCATAAACGTTTAATGTAAACTATTCCAATGCTCCATCACAATGTTTCGGGAGGGAAAACCAAAAAACTTGGATAGATTTATGCGTTCAAAACCTAAAGTTTATCTCGAGAGTGTTTTTTTCGATTCTGTATCACAAACGTTTAGCGCCAAATAGTCCAATTATGGATTACGATGTTTTGCGAGCTAAAACTACAAACTCGGATAGATTTTAGCATTTAAAACCTAAAGTTCGTTTCAAGAGTGTTTGTTTCAAGCTTTTGGAACCAACGTTGAATGTAAACTATTCCAATGTCGCACCACCCTGTTAAGCGAGGTAAAACCAAAAAAATCAGAAGGATTTATGCATTCAAAAGCTAAAGTTCACCCCTAGATGGTTTGTTTCAAAGATTTGGCATAAACGTTTAATGTAAACTATTCCAATGCTGCATCATAATGTTTAGGGATGGAAAACTAAAAAACTCTTATAGATTTATGGTTGAAAACCTAAAGTTTGTCCCGAGACTGTTTGTTTCGATACTTTGTCGCTAACGTTTCGCAGAAAATAATCCAATGTTGAATTAAGATCTTTCGGGAGCTAAACACAAAACTCGAATAGATTTCAGCAGTTAAAAACTAAAGTTCGTCATATGAGTGTTTGTGTAAAGACCCGACCCAAAAGGGGCTCTAAATGGGACTTTACCTCAATGCATGCGTTCAAAGTTAAAGACAATAAGCCGGAATGACTTTCGGATTCCAATTAAAACAAAACATTCAATTCAAAGTCAAGACAAATTTTCCTGAAACCTGTCCCTGTCTCCAAGCACCTGTTTCAAGATAAATACGTTTCCAAAAGATTACTCTGATCAGAGATTTATTAAAGCATTCAAAACTTTCGACAGTTGCAACGATGCTGGAATCCGTAAAAACATTCAGAAAACATCCCAGGGCTCCGTGCCCGGTTACATGCATTCAGAGGAAACAAAAACATAAAGAGTCATAACATAAAATCAGAGTTTGACGGCTGGTCCCCATGATCACAGCTCCTCCTTCACCATCTGTCTCGCACCTCGCTACTGTGGAAAACCACAAAAATAAGGGTGAGTAACGAATTACTCAGTAAGAATCCCCAACCGGGGTACAATACGATATACATGGTCATCTAGATGAATGTATGCAAGCTATGAGTATAAACACAGAATATAGCACATAGCTTAAGTCCATACTTGGACCTCGGATGCCAACTCAAGCTCTTAGTCCGGAATAATCCACCACGCAATACGCCCTATACGAGAAACAAGTCCCGGCCTCAGCCTGTCTACTGTCGAATGAAAGGTGCACTAACTCAAGATCCCGAGGAGCTCTCTGGTCGGCGCTGTAATGAGCGTAAGCGCGCACCCCGTGCTACTGCAGACTATGAGGGGTGCCGAGTCTAGTGGCAAGCTGCCCATGTCCAGTCACCACGCCTAACTAAATCTCTGGATCGGTGTCACCGACATAGGGTGTGAGACACGGACACGTGAACTATGTCGGCTGAACCACCGCACCTAAGGCTAAGGAACCGGCCGTGGTAGGCTTACACCCGAAAGCCGTCCTTGCCCTAACAGTGGCAATCAAGGGCTACGCCAAACACGCCGAGGACGTGCCAATCGCCGGACGAGGCAATGCCAAGTCATCATCCCGACCGTTGGGGCATTTAACAATCGACCACCCTCACACAGATTGCGGGGCGGTAGTTAGGGTTAGCTAGTCCCCTAACGGGATCGGGGACGAGCACCATCTCGTGCGCGTCCGCTTCGGGGATGCAAGGTTCGTTATGCACCCGGCCCGGATGATGCTATCTACCTGAACTCTAACCTGTCATAGCAATCAGCAAACAATCCAATACATTCCAATACGTGCTCAATAAGAATACAACGAACCTAGCATGATACTACGAAGCGAGAACAATACGAGCATGCCAGAGAGGAATAACCTAGCATGGACTAACATGAGAAACAACATAAGAAATCATGCCAGTCGGGAATTCAGAATAGAGCACTTATCACTACGCATGTCAATAAACACAAACAAGCATTCAATCAGCAATCACATAATATATCGCAGGGTCCACACAACTCCGGTAAGAAATCCTTACCTTGGTCGGGAGGTGATTAACACGAAATCCTAAGCTACAAACGAACTCGAGCTAGCTACCGAGAACCTAACAAGCACAACCATAATTACAAACGATAACCTAAATTTAACAAAACAAACAGGCTCATCTCGGGAGCACTCACACGGCTTTCGCGACACGGGGTGGGCGCCATTGGTCACCAACAGATCGCGTCGATGGCTCGCGCGCGCAGCGCGCTGGGCCGCGCGCGATGGAGAAGGTGGCACGGCGCTGGGGCGCGGCCGCCGCACGACGAGGAGCGGGCGCTCGGGCGCGACGCGACGCACGACGCGATTCGGTGGGCAGCGCGGCTTGAAGATTTGGCACGGTGGAGCTAGCTTCTCCGCGCGATCGAGGGGGCAAACTGGGTCGGCTGCTGCGCGCGATTGAGAGGAGAACCACGATGGAACTGGCGAGCTCGGGCGATCGAGGCGACGAGCTGGCGAATTGCTGCTGGTTGCTTCCTCTCGGCTAGCTGCACACGACTCACCAACAATTCTCTTCACTCTCTCGGCCAGCAAAGCCAAAACAAAAACAGGGGAAGAAGATGAAGGAGAATAAGAAGGGAGAAGAGGACCTACCGGGAAGACGATCGAACCTCCGGCTGCTCGAGACAAGAATCGGCTTGGAATTGGGGAGGGAGAGCTCGGCGAATTGGTGGTCGGCGAGGGAGAAATCGCGAGAAGAGAGCTTGGTCGGTCGAGGGAAAAATGGAGAAGAAGACCCGAGTTGCCGATTTCTTCTTTTAAACTAATGAGCCAAAACTCATTTGAACCAAGGCTTAAGTCCAAGGTGGTGCAGAAAGATTAACAAGAGCGCCTGGAAGCTCAATTGGCAATGACACCCAACTAGCCTCCCAAGCCACCAAGGTTCGAAACCCACTCGACGCACTTTTTAATTCCCTATTTTCTTTTGCATTTCACCAAGCCCAAATACCTTCACAAAGCTTCACAAACTTATTTAATCCATCCATAATTTTTGGCAACTGGAAAAAACATCAATGACCCTGTCGGCCCGACCAAATTACCAAAATACCCCTAGGCCACACCGGGAAGACCGGGATAAAAAACCCGGGCCGTTACAGTTTGTTTCGAGCTTTTGGAAACAACGTTTATGTAACGGCCCAGGTTTTCATCTCGGTCTCCCAGGTATGCCCTAGGAGTATTTTGGTAATTTGGTCGGGCCGTCAGGGCCGTTTATGTCTTTTTCAGTTGTTAACATTATTGGATGGACTTAAGTAGGATTTTGATGCTTTGTGGATGTGTTTGGGCATGGTGAGATGCAAAAGAAAAATTGAGGATTAAAGGTGTGTTTGTTGGGATTCGAACCCGAGGTGCTAAGAAGTCAGGTGGGTGGTGTGGCCACTTGAGCCACAGGAGGTTCTTGTTACTCTTTCCGCGACATGTCTTAATTAGCCTTGGATCCTTGGAGTTTTGGTGCATTTGATTAAAAGAAAAGAATTAGGTTTTTTGAGCTTCTTCTCCAAAAGCACCTTGGCCGCCCAACCCCCCTTCTCTCAAGCCCCTTGCGTGTGTCTTCTCTCGAGAGCCCCACCGACCGTCGTCCCGGCCAACCAAGCAACCCAGCCGAGCAGCCCAGTCGAGCAGCCCAGCCAGATTGCACCAAAGGCCCCATCGTCGCAAGCGCGACGCCAGGCCAAAGAAGCAGGTGCATCGCGGCAACAAGCAGCCCGGCCAAGCGCCCGAGACGCCAGCGAATGAAGTTCTTCAGCCCTTCGTCGCGCGCCAAAGCGCCGCCCGCGCCGCCCGCATTCGCCCCATTCGCGCGCACCAAACGCCATCTCCCAGCCGAGCTCGCGCCCGCACGCCCGCGTTTGCCTGTCTGCGTCTGCATCCGAGCCCCCGCTCCCTTGTCTCGCTGCGGCTCGTCGCGCGCCAAGATGCTCATGCCGCGCCCAGCGCCAGCTGCAAACACGCTCAATCAAGCAGCCAGCGACCCAACGCCCGTGCAAGACGCCCGGCTCGCGCTTCTGCGCGCCAAAGCCAGAGCCACGCCCGTCGCGCCTGTCCGTCTGCGCGTCAGCCGTGCCGCGTGAGTTGCTCCCGAGCTGAGCCCTGTTTATTTTATTATATTTAGGCCTATGTGATAAGGATCATGGAGTTCCACAAGTTGCACTTGGACCTATTACACGATCCAAAGCAAAGAAGATTCAACAAGCATTCATTCTTCACCTTCGACAGTGGATAGCTTCAATTCAAAATTCATTTCATGTGCTAGAGACCATTTCAAGGGAAGAGGAACCATTTGATGCTTTGGAAGTCAATGTATGCAAGATTGAAGTTGTCCATGGAATTAATGACATTTGACTTGATTTAAATGTCTTAATCATTCGACAAGGGGAAATACAAATGTTAGAGTTGGCAACACAAACATCAATTTTCAGATTTTAGGAGCTTTTATGCAAGTCTATGTTTAAAATCTTGTTTTTAATGTTTTAGGTTATATTTTGAAACAATGGCATTATGGTAATTATGTTGGTTTTCTTTATTTTAGGTTTAACTTTCATAGGCTATAAATAGCCATGAAGTAAGTTGTAAAACTCAGATTTTGAATGAATGAAAATTAGCTCTAGAGATCATTTTCTTAGAATTTTAGGGCATGTTCTTTGTCTCTTTTTCTAAGTTTCCCTTGCAATCTTGTGATAGAATGCATTTGAGCCATTCAATCCAGCCTTGATCAAGCTTGATTGTGGAGTGACTCAATCTAGAACAAGATTTTCCATATCTTGCTTCTAGATCATTGATCTTAAGAGGTAATCAAATTCTAGCATTTTCTCTTGGTTGTTCCCAAATTTATAAGGAGGTGTTAATCTCTTAATTCAAGGGTTCTTGCTTCATCATAAGCTTGGATCTTTGGGCTGAGAATTAGGGTTGCCTTATCATTTGGTATCAGAGCATATGTTGCATCTTTGTGGCCGGCTCTAGATTTGATTTTATCTTTAACTTTCAGCAATTCGTTCATCTTCTTGTTCAGATCTTGTTTCTCTGTTTTTTTCATCATTGTTGGATCTATAAAAAAAAAAAAAAAAAGTTCATGGTTCGATCTTGAATTATTCTTGTCCAATTTTAAACTGTTGCCTTGAATGCTTATATTTTAGATTGTAATACCTCGATAACGATCGAATTTGACAAACTGTTCTTCTGCAAATATTTAGATCAGTACGTTATCTTTAATCCGTAAGAAGACGACTTATTCAAATTAGCATCGTAAAGCATTCGTTTGTGGGTTTCTTTTTCAGTGTGTAATTTACCCGAAAAAAAAAAAAAAATTGCCAGATATTTATCTTTCTTTTCCATCAAATTCCTTGTGGCCTACTCTAGATTTGATTTCATTATATCCTTGTGGCCAACCCTATATTTGAATTGATTTTATCTTTTATTTTTATCCATGTGCCTACTGTTGTTTCCAGTTATAACACCTTGCTAACGATTGAATTTGTCAAATTGTCCATCTACAAAATTTAGATCGGTGTGTTATCTATATTCTTCAAGAAGGCCATTTACTCAAATTAGTAATTTCAAACGTCCATTTGTTTGTTTCCTTCTGAGTGTTCCATATATCCGAAAAAAAAAAAATCTGAACATTTATCTTTCTTTCTATTTCTTTTTGTTCTTGATTTTGTTATTTCATAATTTTTCTTGTCTTGGCTGATTTGTAAGGCTCACTATTACAAGATTTGCTTTATCCATATTATCCTACCTTTATCAAACTTTAGCCACTTTCCCAAATAGCCTACCTTTGTGTGTGATAAACACGAGCGTTCCGAGTGTAAAATTCAGTGAGTTGAGTGTGTGAGGTCCTTCATAAATACCACGGATGCCATCTTACTGTCTTACTCCGGAGAACTACAACGCATCTCGATACTCTACGAGAAACTAATCTCGGCCTCAGCTTTCCTACTACTGTCGATACGAAAGGTTCACTGAACTCAAGATCCCGAGGAGCTCTCCAGTCGGCGTTGTAATGAGCGTGTGCGCGCACCGCATGCTGCTGCAAACCACGGAGGTGCTGGGTCTAGGGCATGCTACCCTGGTCTAGTACGCATGCCTAAAAGAATCTCTGGATCGGTGTCACTGAACATAGTGGTGTGAGACCAGGACACTATGACTATGTCAGCCTGTACCATCGCACCTGAGGCTAAGAAACCGGACGTGGTAGGCTTACACCAGGAACCGGTCCTTGCCCTATCAGGTGGCAATCAAGGGCTACTGCCGACATGCTGAGGTCGTGTCGACTACCGGGGACAAGGCAATGCCTCGTCATTCCCCCGACCGTTGGGGCATTTAAAAGTCTGCCACCCTCACCCAAGATTGCACTGGGCTGCCATTAAGGTTGGCTAAACCCTAACGATGGATCAGGGACGGAGTACTGCCTCGCACGTCCCTACCACGGATGCAAGTTACGTTATGCATCCTGGCCCGGATGATGCTACCTATCAGAACTCTAAGCTATAAACAGCTAATAGAAAGCATACTAACAAGTGCTCAGCAGAAACAATGAACCTAGCATGATACTACAACGCAAGAACAGATAACGAACATGCCAGAGCAGAACAACCTAGCATGGAACTAACATGAGAAACAACACGAGAATCATGTCAGTTGGAATTCAGAACAGAGCACCTATCCACTAACATGCTGATAAACATAAACATTCATACAATCAACAATCACAGAAAATATCGCAGGGCCCACACAACTCCAGTAAGAAATCCTTACCTGGGTCGGAAGGCAAACAACACCCAAGAGAGATCTTAAGCTGCAACCGAACCCGAGCTAGCTATCGGGAACCTAACAAACAAACAGCAAACATCACAACCTATAGGCCTTAGGTAAAATACAAACAGAACTCGGCTCGGTCAGAAGCAACTCACACGGCACCGGGCTGGCACTCGGACGGACAAGCTGCAAGGCACACGGCTCGGCGACGTGCGGTTGGGCGTGAGCGGCAGGGCTCAGCAGGGCGGGCGGCACGGGTCGCAGGCGAGCGGCGCTGGGGCGTGCGTCTGCACTGCTGTGCGGCTGCTCGGGCGATAGTGCTAGGCTCGCGAAGGCTGCGGGCGTGCGGCTCGATCGCTGGGCGAAGCGCTGCTGTAGGATGGCTGGATCGAGTTACGAGCAGGGGCTGCGGCTCGCGACGGGGCTGCTCGGCTGGGGCTGCTACGCGATGGGGCTGCTGCAGGCTGGGCGACTACGTGCAGCTGCAAGGCTGCTCTCGGCTGCAACCACAACAACAAACACACAACCAACAATTACCTTTCCCCTCCTCTCGGCCAGCAAGAACAAACCAACAAATCCCTAAGCCAAACGGATCGACAACAACAACAAGGGGAGGAAAATCGAAACACAAGGATCACTTACCCGGAACGATCGATCGAAGCTCCCGAGAGGCTGGAAATCGCACGGCAAGATCGATCTCTAGAGAGGAGGATGCGGCAAGGGGATTTGGGAAGGAGAAAAGAGAAAAACCTATTTTTTAATCAAACTCACTTAAGTCCCAAAAACTAAAGCAAATAAAGATAACCTGTGGAATAAGTATCAATATCTACCTGAAGCTCATCTGGCAAGGCCCCTCTACTAACTTGCTAGGCCACCCTGGTTCAAATCCCAGCTGATGCATTTTTATTCCTGCAAAACTCTTATAAAACTTTTGCAACTCTCAACCCCCAAACTCAACCAGAATGCATCCAAACCCCAATTTTGAACATCCAAGAACATAAACAGCTGAGAAGTTAGAAACAGCTCTAACGGCCCGACCAAATTACCAAAATACCCTTGGGACATACCTGGAAGACTGGGATGAAAACCTGGGCCGTTACAGTATTCCCTCCTTTTATGACTTTCGTCCCCGAAAGTCCTCAAGACTGAAACAGCTCAGGATAGTGCAATCTCATCTCGTCCTCCCATTCCCAAGTAGCCTCCTCAGAACTCTGACTCTTCCACTGAACCTTTACCAAACGAATCTCTCGATTACGCAACGTCTTAGTCTCAAATGCCAGAATCCTCACAGGCTTCTCCTTGAAGCTCAAATCCTCATTCAGCTGCAAAGGCTCAAAGTCTACAATGTGCGACGGGTCCGGCTCATACTGCCTCAACATCGATACGTGGAAAATACTGTGAACTGCTGACAACGACGGAGGTAAGGCTAACCGATATGCAACTCTGCCAATCCTCTCAAGAATCTCAAACAGGCCAACAAAACGGGACTCAACTTCCCTCACTTACCAAACCTCAACACACCACGCATCGGTGCAACCTTTAGGAACACGTGCTGTTCAACCTCAAACTCCAAGTCTCGACGCCGCACATCGGCGTAACTTTTCTGCCTGCTCTGAGTTGTCAACATACGAGCTCTAATCTTTTGCACTGCACTATTGGTCAACTGTAGCAACTCAGGACCCAAAACCTGTCTATCTCCAACCTTTTCCCAGAACACAGGAGACCGACAACGCTTACCATACAAAGCCTCGAATGGAGCCATCTGGATCGTCGACTGATAACTGTTATTATAAGCGAACTCCATCAGATACAGATACTGGTCCCAACTGCCCGGGAAGTCTAACACGCAAGCTCTCAGTATATCCTCAAGAATCTGGTTCACCCTCTCAGTCTGTCCATCTGTCTGAGGATGAAAAGCTATGCTGAAACTGCACTCGGTGCCTAAGCCTTTTTTAAGCGCTCTCCAGAAACGAGAAGTGAACCGCAAATCATGGTCCGACACAATCCTCACAGGCACACCATGGTAACGGATAATCTGGTCCAAAAACAACTGCGCCCACTGTTCCACGGTGTAAATGTCTCTACCGGGAATGAAGTGTGCGCTCTTAGTCAAGCGGTCTACAATCACCCAGATCTGAGAAAACTTCCTCGGAGTCCTCGGTAAACCAGAAATAAAGTCTATGGAGATCTCTTCCCATTTCCACTGAGGCACACTCAGCGGCTGCAACAAACCGGCTGGCCTTTGCCTGGGTGCCTTCACTTGTTGACAAGTGAAGCACCGACTAACAAACTCTGCAACGTCTCTCTTCATGCTCATCCACCAGAACGTCTGCTTCAGATCCTGATACATCTTGGTACCCCCGGGGTGCCAAGCAAACGGTGAACTGTGGGCCTCTAAAAGCAACTCTACTCGCAATCCTGCAACCTCCGGTACACACAATCGGGCTCTGTAAGTCAACCCACTGTCTGGTGAATACACGAAGTCAAAGTCTCCTTCAGAACTAACTCTGTCAATCAGTCTCTTAAAGGCGTGGTCACCACCGGTGGCTATCAATAATCCTGTCGATCGATCGAAGGCCGAATCACAATCGAGCTACTCTGGCGGAAACCTCACCCAAGAACACTGCAACCTCGGCCCGCTCGTACTCTTTCCGCAATCTGTACTGGGAACTCAACAACGTCGCGGAGTGCGACGTCTTCCTACTCAATGCATCAGCCACAACATTGGCTTTACCCGGATGGTACAAAATCTCGCAGTCATAATCCTTCACTAACTCTAACCACCTCTTTTGTCTCATATTCAACTCCTTCTGAGTAAACAGATACTTGAGACTCTGGTGATCAGTAAACATCTGAATCCGCTCTCCGTACAAGTAATGCCTCCAAATCTTCAACGCAAACACTACTGCTGCCAACTCCATATCATGAGTCGGGTAGTTCTGCTCATACGGTTTCAACTGACGAGAAGCGTAAGCAATTACCTTCCCGTGCTACATCAACACACATCCTAACCCAAACTTGGAAGCATCGATGTAGACTACGAAACCACCTGTCCCCTCTGGGACTGCTAACACTAGTGCTGAAGTCAAACTGCGCTTGAGCATGGCAAAGCTCTCATCACACTTACCATCCCAAACAAACTCGACACCCTTCCTCGTCAGACGAGTGAGGGGCGAGGCTATGGCCAAAAATTCCTTGACGAACCGACGGTAGTAACCTGCCAAACCCAGAAAGCTGCGAACCTCGACAATTGAAGCCGGCTTGGCCCACGAACTCACGACCTCAATCTTTGTGGGGACCACGGCTATACCATCTCTCGATACTACGTGACCTAGGAAGGCCACCTGCTCTAACCAGAAATCACACTTGGAAACCTTCGCATAAAGTTGGTTTTCCCTCAAAGCTGACAACACTCGCCTCAAATGCTCTGCATGATCCTCCTTAGTCCTCGAATAGATTAGAATGTTGTCAATGAACACGATGACGAAGCTGTCCAAAAATGATTTGAACACCCTATCCATAATGTCCATGAATGCTGCTGGGGCGTTAGTCATTCCGAACGACATGACCACAAACTCGTAGTGACCATATCTAGACCTGAAAGCTGTCTTAGGAATGTCGGCATCCCTGATCCACAACTGATGGTAACCGAATCTCAAATCTATCTTGGAGAACACGGAAGCTCCCTGAAGCTGGTCAAACAAATCATCAACACGAGGCAATGGGTACTTATTCTTCACGGTAACCTTATTAAGCTCACGATATTCTATACACAAGCGCATCGAACCATCCTTCTTCTTTACAAACAGAACTGGTGCTCCCCACGGGGATACACCCGGACGGATGAACCCTCGATCTAACATCTCCTCCAACTGAACCTTAAGTTCCTTTAACTCTACTGGCGCCATACGATACGGAGCCTTCGAGATAGGGAGGGTCCCTGGCTTGATCTCGATTGTGAAGTCAACCTCTCTCTTTGGGGCAACCCTAGTAACTCCTCAGGAAACACATCCGCAAACTCCTGCACGACCGGTACCTGATCAATAGTCAGCGAGGGGCGGCTCTCCCCAGACAACTTGGCTAGGTAGCCCCAAGCTCCGCGAGCTAACAGACGACGAGCTGGGCTCCACGAAACTTAAAGCTGGGTCGACCCGGCGGCCCGAACACTACTTCTTTTCGGTGGCAGTCGATCAACGCGTGGTTAGCAGCTAACCACTCCACGCCAAGAATCACATCAAAGCCGCTCATAGGCAGGACTATGAGTGTAGCTACAAGCAACTCTTCGGATATCTCGATCCGGCCATCCTTAACCTTATCTCTAGCTAATATACGACTCCCGAAGGAGTTACAACTGACAACTCAAATCCTAGAGGCTCTAATCTCAAACTAGCATGCTCAACAAACATAACAGATACAAATGAATGAGTAGAACCAGAATCAAACAAAACAAATGCACAGTGATCTAAAACAAGTAGCGTACACCATACAGCCGCATCTCAGACGCTCGGCCTCTGTCGGGTCGTAACAAACAAATGACCTCGCTGCTCTTTGCACTACCGAGCCGCCATAGCCGGGCCGATTACAAAAACGGGCCAGGTGCCCCTCCTTACCACAACGGTAACAAAGTCTGGTCCCTGCCTGACAAACTTCAGTGTGGGCTCTCCCACAAGTAGACATGGGGGAATCTGTCTAGGACCGCCCTGCTGGCGAGGATGGAAGCGAACTGGAGCTCTACGCTGATCCCGGTTCTGAAACTGCCCTTGGAGGCGCTGGCCGCCACCTCTGAAGTCAAACTTCCTCTTCTACCCCGATGTGGCTGGGATAGGATGCTGAACCGAAGCGGCGACAACTTGCTCGACTGGGTACTTTCCATTATAAATGGTAGCCAACTGCACTGCCTTAGCATAAGTATCGGGGGCCTGTGCCCTGACATCCTGGGATACACCCTGTCTCAGACCAGAAATGAACTTCCTGATTTTCAGCTCAGGCGTAGCTATCATCTGCTGAGCGAAATATACATACTCAAAGAATTTCCTCTCATACTCCTCTATCGAATCATATCCCTACTTCAGGTTCTGGAACAACCCTACCATCTTCTCCTTGGCCTCTTTATTGATATACTTGGCCTTAAACTCCGTCTTAAAGAATTCCCAGGTGGCAGGTGGAGACCCAGCTGGTCTCTCACTCAAAGTGGAATCCCACCACCATCTAGCTGTGCCTCCTAACACATGAGCTGCACAACGCGGTCTCTAGACATCAGGACACACCATAATAAAAAAGGTGTACTCCAGATGGGCAATCCATCTGGCTGCTACTAATGGATCTCCTAGGGCGTCGAACTTCTCTGGCTTCCACTTCACAAAGTCTTTCAGCCATCTGCCAAGTTCCTCAGCACCCTCTACCCCAACTGCCTCTGTGGCTGCTTGCTCCTGTGGAGCTGGTGGTGCTGCAGTGCCCTGTTGGAACATTCGAGTCAACTGCTCTATCTGGGCTCAGTACTTTCTACCAAGCGCGCCAACAAAGCTCGGGTCTCGCCTCTGGTCACTCAAAGAAATCGACCATCATGGGCCTCATGGAATCGACAAACTCTACTCCCGGAGCAGTCTCTCGGAGCTCGGTCGCCTCAACGCCTTCTCTAGGAAAAATAGGGGGAGCTACTGGTGACACACCATCTGTCTCAGCTCGGGACGATGTCCCCACGGTATCTGAACCAATCACGATACCCTGACCTGCTGCTCTCGAACCTCCTCTTCTTGCACTGGTAATTGGCATGCTGGCGATCTACACCCAAACCAACAACGAGTCAGAATCTGCTCGTCTCCGCTCTACACCACTAAACAAGGCATACACTAGATGAAAAGTATTGTAAATTCTTAACCCTTTTCTAAAACATTAAACTTAGGCGTACCTGATGACTGTCGGAGTGCTCATGATCATGGAAAAACGACCTACAACAAAAGGTCAGTCTAAAGAATCTATGACTCTGAGCTCTAATACCAACTGTAAAGACCCGACCCGAAAGAGGTCCTAACCTAGGCCTTTACCTAAATGCATGCTTTTAAAATTCAAAAATAATATGCAAGATTGTTATCCAGATTCAGAGAAAAACTAAAAACTTTTAAACATTCATTTTAACAACAATCATTAAGCGTCCTGAAACCTGTCCCTGTTTCCAAGTACTTGTTCCAAGCTAAATACAATGTAAAACATACTCTGATCAGAGATTTATTCAAAACATTCAGAACCCAAATTTACAAACAGTGCCAGAATCTAGAAACAATCAGAAAACATCCTAAGGGCTCTGTGCCCAACTACATGCATTCAGAGGACAAAACAAAGACATAAACATAAACTCAGAGTTAAAGACCGCAGGTTTCCATGATCAGCAGCTTCTCCTTCAGCCATCCTGTCTCGCGCCCTGATTACCTGTGGAAAACCACAAAATAAGGGTGAGTAACGAATTACTCAGTAAGAATCCCCAACCGGGGTACAATACGATATAACTGGTCATAGCACTGTCACGTCTCTTTCTTTGGAGCTCTGTGTGTAGCTCATTTTGGTTGGAGGTAGTTGTGGCAGACTCGTTGTCTTTGTGGCTTTGAGCCTTTGGAACAGAAAAAGGTCTAAGTTTCGAGGATGAACTGTTGGAGTTTTTAACCAGGAGTTCAGTTGGTTAAAGTTTAGTGGAGTTTTCCAGGAGTTGTTTTAGTCTTAGGACTTTCGGGGACTAAAGTCCTAAAAGGAGGGAGTATTGTAATGACCCAGGTTTCTATTTCGGTTCCCTAGGTATGTTCGGTTATTATTTCAGTTGTTCGATTGGGACGTTAGGGCAGTTTTAGCCTTAGGGGCATTTTGGTCATTTTGCCCTCAGGGCCGGTTTAGTGTTTAACCAGAGTTTTGGGCTATTTCTGCCATTCGTTTAGATTGGTTGTTCTTCGGTTTCCGATTTCTAGGGTTGGCATGCATTTTGAGAAGTTTGGTGGCTTTCTAGTTAAAGGAGAAAATAAGAATTATTTGTGTGGTTGTTGGGACTCGAATGGTGTTGGATTTTGGAGTTTGGCTTTTAGATAAAATGGGAAATTAATTAGTGTTGCTGCTGGGTTTCGAACCTACGACCTATTAGGCTATTGGTGGCTTGGATTGAGAAAGGAAAATGTAAAAGAAAAGGTGTCTAAGCCAGGTCTCAAACCCGGGTTGTGTTGTTGGAGAAAGTTACAAAGGCAAGCTCGTTCCAATTGAGCCGTTGTTAGTAGTTTTATTCTTGTCTCGGTTGTTTTTCACTTGACCCTTGATCAGCTGGAGTTAAGATTAAATGAAAGATAAAGGGATTTTGGCTTTTGGTGTTTCATTCGTGCAGAAAAGAGAGATCGCAACACCCCTATTCTCCCAATCGCAATCCACCTTCTTCCAGTAGATGAAGCCTCCCGGGAATGCAGCAGCACCGTCGATCTCTTCCTCACTTGTTGTCAGTGTTGTTGCTGATCCCTTGATGGTCCGGTTGATAGCAGCACCAGCACAACCATTGAACGCCCAGCAACCCGATCACCCAAGCCTTGTCGTTCGCTGAAGCAGCGCCAGCGTCACAGTAGCAAACCCATCTCGAGCCTTGTTGCTGCGTCGTCTCGCCGCAAAGGACAACTATTCTTGTCGTGTGCAACCGCTTCACCCGCTCAGCAGCCTTCGCCCCCGTGAAGCCGCGAGCTTTCCCCAGTTCCTCGCCTCGACCGGTCACGCCCGCGTGCGTGTCGCTCCAGTGAGCAGCAACTCTTCGCGATGCCTTCACCAGCACGCAGTCGTGAGCACCCTCGTCGTCCCTGCCAAGGCTTCTCAGCGCGTCCGTGTGCCCTTTGCCGCAGCAGCCTTCGCTCAGCGACCGTAACCTCTCGCCTTGCCTTCACGCCTGGGCGCCCGTGCCCAGCTGCGGCAGCAGCTCTTCGCGCCCAGCCGCCCATGGCCGTGCCAGCGCGCCAGCAGCTTGGCCGCGACACCGCTTTGCCCGAGCAGCCGTGTCTTCGTGTGTTTTTGGGTAACTTTCCCTCGAGTTGCTGCCTAGTTGTTTTGTTACTTCGTCTAAGGGCCTATTCTAAATTAGATTAGTTTATCATTTATATTTGTTGTGCTTGTTCTTGCTAGGTGCGGTTGGTTGTGGATTGACAGCTTTAGGATCCTCTTTTTGTTGTGCTTGCTTGTCTTCCAAACCAAGTAAGGATTTCTTACCGGGGTTGTGTGGGCCCTGCAAAAAACTTTAATAGCACATTTATATTTTGCGAGTATGTATGAGTATTCTAGTGGATAGGATCTTTGTTTCCAATTTGTTGGCATGTTTGTTGTCTTGTCATGTTAGCTCCATGCTAGGGATTTTCTTACTCTGGCATATCCATGTTTCCTGTTTATGTTTTGTAAAGCCATGCTAGAGATTTTCTTGCTCTGGCATATCCATGTTTCCTGTTTATGTTCTGTAGAGCCATGCTAGGGTTGTGTTGTCATTGATTTCTACCTGGTCGAGCTGTTAGCTTGTATTATTGTGCTTAGGAGACTGTTAGGAGTTGCTAGTGCAGGTCTCGCTTGGGTAATACCCCGAAGGGCACCAATGCGTTGTCAGTGTGTGTAAGTCCCCGATGGGCATCATACTGTTGCGGTATGTGTAAGTCCTCGATGGGCATCCTTGAGCTTAAGCTGGTATAAGACCCTGATGGGCTTTCGTGTTTTGAGTAGGTGTAAGACCCCGATGGGCATCCTCGAGCTTAAGCTAGTGTAAGTCCCCGATGGGCAACCTTGAGTGCAGTTTGAGTAAGACCCTGTTGGGCGTCATCGTGCTCTAAAGTGAGTAAAACCCCGATGGGCATCACTAGGTGTAAGACCCCGATGGGCATCCTTGAGTTTGGGATGGTATAAGACCCCGATGGGCATCCAGGTGTTAAACCATATGTAGGTTGTAGTTGTAAGTCCCGAAGGGCAGCTCGGTAAGTCCTTGATTAGGCAAGTTCTGGAAATGTCGATTAGCTTGAACCAAGTTGTTTCCTCAGTGCTCGTTGTTTGGTTGCATGTATTTGTGTGCTAGATGATTGGTTTTTCGTATTGTACCCCGGTTGGGGATTCTTACTGAGCGACCCGTTGCTCACTCTTATTTTTTTGTGGTTTTCCACTAGGTAACTTGGGACCGAGACTGGATGGCTAGGAGGATGCTACTGGATGATCATGGACAGAGTAGCATCCAGTAGAAGGATGCTACTGGATGTTAAACTATTTGTTTCGTTTTTGCTGAAATTATTCTGGATGTTTTTATTTGCAAACAAAAGAAACTCTGGCCAGGGTTAGATTTAATAAATGTTTTGACAGGTGCTTGGAAACAGGGACAGGTCCAAAAATAAAAACTGAATTTCACTGAATGCAATTTGTGTTAAAGTTTTTATGAATTCCGCGTTTATGATTCGAGTCTTTTTACGGGCATAAGGGTTTAAGACCTAGGTTTAGAACCCTATTCGGGTCGGGTCCTTACAGTTGGTATCATAGCTCAGAGTCATAGATTCTGTAGACTGACCTACAACCGTAGGTTGTTTTTCCATGTTCATCAGCGCTCCAACAGCCATTAGGTACGTCCATAAGTTTAATGTTTAAGGGTTAATAATTACAATACTTTTGCATCTAGCGTGTGCATGGCTTGTTGTTTGTAGAGCAGGTTCGAGCAGGTTCTGACTCGTTGCTGGTTTGGGCGTAGATCGCCAGTATGTTGTTTGCTCATGGAGGAGCTTGGACGTTTGGTATTCTCAACCGAGGAGTTGGAAAGAGTATGTTGTTGAGGCCACGTCCAGGGTTGTCCAGACCCGTAGGCCATCTTTAGCCTTGGCAGTTGTGTTGCCAAGGGAGTGGGGTGGAGGCCACCAGGACTCAGAGTGAGACTCCAGGAGTAGAGTGCTCTAGCCATGGGTGATGATGGCAAGTCTTCCAGCTGATCAGATAGTAGAGACCAAGGCGCAGTTAGCAGCGCGGAGAGAGGAGTCTTGGGCACCGATAGCCCAGCTGACCCAGCTTGTTGAGTAGGAGCCTATTGTTGGGGCAGGTGATGTGGATGGAGCCGCGGGGTACGACAAATGGCTCAAGGTCTGTGGCAAGTGGAAGTCTGTAGAGCTTGATGTTGTAGAGAACCCGCTGGTAGCAGCGAGGTGGTTGGCAAGGATCGAGTTTATCATCTGAGTGTTGGGAGGTCCTGATGTTCAGGGGCCGAGGTGTGTCGATCTGGTGATGTTTGATACAATAGTTTGGTGGCAGAAGGTCGTTTGGCAAGTTGTCGAGGTAGTTGCTGCCTTCCTAGGGTTGGCTTGAGTATTTATTGGGCATCGGGTGGATGCAAGGGTGGACCGTGGTATGTCTGTTAGGCGAGATGCCAGAATTTAGACCGCTCGAGTGTAGAGATTCTTGTTTGGGGTGCCATTGTTCCCGTCGCCTGGAATGTGACCTTCCCTACCCTCAATGGGAAGTAGAGCTAGTTTTTTTACGGCCCAGGTTTTCATCCCAGTCTTCCAGGTATGTTCCAGGGGTATTTTGGTAATTTGGTTGGGCCGTTGAGGATGTTTGAGTCTTTTGTTGAGGTTGGGAATTTACTGTGTATGCAGGTTCCATGCCTCGGGAGTGTTTGGAGAGGTTTGTGACTTTGGTTTGCAAAATAGGAATTAAAAAGAAAAAGGTGTTCGAGCCAAGGATCGAACCCGGGTTGTCTTGGTTGTGGCAGTTAGCAAAAAGAGGTGTTTCCAGTTGAGCCGGATAAACAGTTTTTGCTCTTGTTTCGTTGGTGTTTTCCTTATCCCGTGGTTGCTTGGGATTTGGAGTAAAATTAGAAGCTAAGGGTTGGGGGTTGTTTCATTTCTTCCAGAATACAGAAGGTTGGCTCCTCTCCCTCTCCCTCTTCGTGTTGTGATTCCACCATCTCCCGAGTGCCGTCTTCGATCGCTCAAGCCGTGAAGGTAAGCTCTCATCTTTTCCTTTTGTTCCTTCCAGTTTCCATTCGTCTCATCTCCATTCTGGCCTAATTGCTGCACTTGTTCGTCCGAGACAGCCGTCCATCCGCATGCCCAGCCGATCGCAGCCCTCGCGTTCGCCCGCCAGCCCTACAGCACCCCATCGCCGGTTGAAGCCCCTCGTGATCGCCCGCCAACCCTGTAGCGCCCCATAATCGATCGCAGGCTCTCGCGATCGCCAGCACGCCCGCGTCGCAGCCCTTTCGTATGCAAACGTAGCCGATCGATCGCCCCATCGTCGGTCGGCCATCGCAGCCGCACGCACGCCCTGCCCAGCCGCGCAGTAGCAGCCGCAGCTGCACTCACGCCCGCCCCCTACCAGCCGTAGCCGCACGCAAGCCCGCACCCTGCCCAGCAGTGTAGCAGCCCGTCTCTAGCCCCGTGCCGCATGCCCCTGCCGAGCTGTGCAGCTCACGCCAGCACGTAGCCTGTCCGCACGCCAGCTTCCTACAATGTGCCTTGCAGCCGAGACACCCCTGGTGCTTGACCGTGTTGTGCGAGTTGCTTCCGACCGAGCCGAGTTTCTATTGTATTTTATTTTAGGGCCTATTGTTAGTGATGTAATTACTGTTTGTTTGTTACGGTCCGTTAGCTAGCTCGTGTTCGTTTGTAGCTCGGGAGTCCTCTTGTGTGTTTGTTTGTCTTCCGATTCAGGTAAGGATTTCTTACCGGAGTTGCGTGGGCCCTGCGATATTTCTGTGATTGTTGTGTGTATGTTTGTTTATGATTACCACCATGTTTAGTTGATAGGTGCCTTGTTCTGAATTCCGATTGGCATGATTCTCGTGTTTATGCTCATGTTAGTTCCATGCTAGGTTGTTCTGTTCTAAAATGTTCGAATTCTATTCTGTTCATAGTACCATGTTAGGTTCGTTGATTCTTCTGAGCATGTGTTGGTATGTTTTGCTGTTAGCTGTTATATCATAGTGTTCTGATAGGTAGCATCATCCGGGAGAGGATGCATAACATAACTTGCATCAGTGGTAGGGACGTGCGAGGCAGTACTCCGTCCTTGATCCGTCGTTAGGGTTTAGCTAACCCTAACGGCAGCCCAGTTGTAATCTTGGGTGAGGGTGGCAGACTGTTAAATGCCCCAACGGTCGGGGGAATGACGAGGCCTTGCCTTGTCCCTAACAGTCGACACGACCTCAGCGTGTTGGCAGTCGCCCTTGATTACCACCTGACAGGGCAAGGACTGGTTCCTGGTGTAAGCATACCATGGATGGTTCCTTAACCTCAGGTGCGGTGGTACAGGCTGACATAGTCATAGTGTCCTGGTCTCACACCACTATGTTCAGTGACACCGATCCAGAGATTCTTTTAGGCATGCGTCTTTGGACCAGGCGATCACTTTAGACCCAAAGACTCCACGGGTTTGCAAGAAGATGCGGTGCATGCGCACGCTCATTACAGCGCCGACTGGAGAGCTCCTCGGGATCTTGAGTTCAGTGCACCTTTCGTATCGACAGTAGTAGTAAAGATGAGGCCGAGACTAGTTTCTCGTAGAGTACCGAGTTTCGATGTAGTTCCCGGAGTAAGACCGTAAGATGGCATCCGTTGTATTTATGTATGGATTAAGTAAAGTGCTATCTTCAGTGTTAGTATTTATAGCTTGCATACATTCTGCTAGATGACCAGTTGTATCGTATTGTACCCCGGTTGGGGATTCTTACTGAGTAATTCGTTACTCACCCTTATTTTTGTGGTTTCCACAGGTAACCAAGGCGCAAGACAGGATGGCTGAAGGAGGAGCTTCTGATCATGGAAACCTGCTGTTTTACAAACTCTGAGTTTATGTTTTATGTTTTTTATCCCTGAATGCATGTAGTTGGGCACGGAGCCCTTAGGATGTTTTTGGATTGTATCTTTTATTGAACTGATTTGGAATTGAATGTTTTGAAATAAAATCTCTGATCAGAGTATGTTTGAACTGTTTTTAGCTTGGAACAGGTGCTTGGAAACAGGGATAGGTTTCAGGACGTTTTTAATTACTTGTTAAATGAAAGGTTGCAAGTTTTACATTTTGTTCAGAATCTGGATGACAATCTTGCATAACATATTTAAGTTTTAAAAGCATGCATTGAAGTAAAGGCCTAGGTTAGGACCTCTTTCGGGTCGGGTCTTTACAGTTGGTATCAGAGCTCAGAGTCATAGTGTAACGACCCGACCCGAATGGGGTTCTAAATAGGCCATTACCTCAATGCATGCATACAAATCTACAGAAAATTTGCAAGATGGTGTTTGGATTCTAAGTAAAAACTAAAACATGAAAACATCCATTTAAAAATCAACATAAATTCCTGAAACCTGTCCCTGTTTCCAAGCACCTGTTTCAAGGCAAATACATTTCCAAAACTTACTCTGATCAGAGATTTATTTAAAACATACAAGCTTTACAACAATGCTAGAATCCGGGAAAACATTCAGAAAACACCCTAGGGCTCCGTGCCCAACTACATGCATTCAGAGGACATTTAAATCATAAACATAAACATAAGACTCAGAGTTGAACAACAGGTTTCCATGATCACAGCTCCTCCTCCAGCCATCCTGTCTCGCACCATGGTTACTTGTGGAAAACCACATAATAAGGGTGAGTAACGAATTACTCAGTAAGAATCCCCAACCGGGGTACAATACGATACTCATGGTCATCTAGCAGAAAGATATGCAAGCTATGAATATAAACACAGAATAGAGCACATAGCTTAGCCCACACTTGGGCCTCGGATGCCAACTCAGGGTCTTAGTCCGGAAATCAAACACCACATCCACACCATACACAAGTCGCCCTATACGAGAAACAAGTCCCGGCCTCAGCCTATCTACTGTCGAATGAAAGGTACACTAGCTCAAGATCCCGTGGAGCTCTCCGGTCGGCGCTGTAATGAGCGTAAGCATGCACCGCGTGCTACTCCAGACTATGGGGGGTGCCGGGTCTAGTGGCAAGATTCCCATGTCCAGTCACACGCCTAACTAAATCTTTGGATCGGTGTCACTAACATAGGGGTGTGAGACCTGGACAAGTAAACTATGTCAGCCTGAACCACCGCACCTGGGGCTAAGGAACTGGTCGTGGTAGGCTTACACCAGGAAGCCGTCCTTACCTTAACAGGTGGCAATCATGGGCTACGGCCGAACACGCTGAGGACGTGCCGACTGCAGGGGTCGAGGCAATGCCAAGTCATCATCCCGAGCGTTCGGGCATTTAACCGTCTGCCACCCTCACCCAAGATTGCAGGGCCTACCGCTTGGGTTAGCTAATCCCTCACGGGGTCCAGGGACGGAGCACTGTCTCGACGTCCTTGCCATGGATGCAAGGTACTTTATGCATCAGGCCCGGATGATGCTATCTACCTGCAACTCTAACCTGCCCTAGCAATCAGCAAACAATTCCATAAAATCCAATACGTGCTCAATAAGAATACAACGAGCCTAGCATGATACTACGAAGCAAGGAACAGATACGAGCATGCCAGAAAGGAACAACCTAACATGGATTAACATGAGAATTAATCAGGAAAATCATGCTAACCGGTAATTCAGAAACGAGCACCTATTACTAAATATGTCAATAAACATAACCAAGCAATCAATCAACAATCACATATAATATCGCAGGGTCCACACAACTCCGGTAAGAAATCCTTACCTGGACGGAAGACCTCTAAACACAAGAAACCTAAGCTGCGATCGAACCCGAGCTAGCTAGCGAGAACCTAACAAAAACAACAATAATTACAATCAAAAGGCCCAAATAATATAAAACAAATGGGGCTCACTGGGAGCAACTCACGAGGCACTACCGACACTCGGACGGGCAAGCCGCACGGCTGGTCGCGCACTGGCGCTGCTCGCTAGCTGGGGCACGCTGACACGGCGCTGGGGCACGGCTGGGCGAGAGGACGAGCAAGCTGCAGGGCGAGGGCGCGCAACACGGGCTGGGACGAGCGACTCGAACCTAGGCTCGGGCGATCTGGCGTGAGGACACGCGACGAGGGCGCGGGGACGCGCGATCTGGCTGGGCGCGGCACTCGGCGACGCGGCTCGAGGCTGGGGCTGGCGAGCTGGACGACGGCGCGACCTGGGCGAAGTTGGCCGACGCGACAACGGGCGAGGCGACGCGAGCAGGGGCTCGGGCGACACAAGCTGGGCGAGGCACGGGCGACGCTTGGGCTGACGACTCGACTGGCGATGATGCGGCGGCTGGCGAGCGAGCTCGAGCCGGCGACAAAGACGAGATTTTGGTGGCTGGGGACGCGAGCCAAGGGGCTGGGTCGGCTAGGAGGGGGGTGCTCGGGGAGAGAGAGAGAGAGAGAGAGAGAGAGAAAAGAGAAAAAATATAAAAAGAAAGAAAAATGAATTTGGAAAAGAAAAAGGAAAAATGGGAAATAAAAAAGGAAAAATGGATTTTAATCCTAATTTCCATCCTTATCCAAATAAAACCTTAAAAATCCCATTTCCCGGCTTCCTCCTTCGAGACCCGACCGAAGCAACCTCTTCCAATAAATAAAACTCACTAAAATCCAACTCCCAAATCAACACCAAGGGCCCGGGTTCGAATCCCAAAGGAAGCACACAACTAACCAACACTTTGCCCAAAACCCAAATCACAACCGAACTCCCAAACGACTAGCCCAAACACCTCGGGACTCGCAAGCAACAACAACAAGCCTCGACAAAGGCAGGAGCTACCACGAAGCCCTGAAAAACCACAAATCCTGCCCGGAGAGCCAAAAGACCAAAATACCCCCAAGGGTCAAAACCGCTCTAATGACCCAACCAAACAACTGAATCTTGACCCGAAGGCACCTCGAAAACTGGGATAGAAAACTGGGCTGTTACAATACTCCCTCCTTTTAAGACTTTCGTCCCCGAAAGTCCTAAGACGAAACAGCTCCAGGAAAACTCCACAGAAACCAAACCAACTGAACTTCTCGGCTAAAACAGCACCAACCTTCTTCGAAAACCAAACCCTCTTGGGTTCTCAAAAACTCAAAGGCAGAATGCCATCCAGACTGCCAAACACTGAACTCCGAAGGAAAACAAATGCGAAAAAGCTAGACGGAAAACCACGACCTCAACTCGCACCAACTCTCAAAGGGTGCTACCCTTAGCAACCTCGAGGACTGGCCACAAGCTCTGAAACTCTACACCACGCACGCACTTTGGCGAACTCCTCCTAAGAGCTCACGGTGACAACAAACAAACTCAACCCTACAAC
This sequence comes from Sicyos edulis, assembly GCA_036507275.1. Classification (NCBI taxonomy): domain Eukaryota; kingdom Viridiplantae; phylum Streptophyta; class Magnoliopsida; order Cucurbitales; family Cucurbitaceae; genus Sicyos; species Sicyos edulis. The sequence goes on along the minus strand of CM071857.1, from coordinate 17,782,137 downwards.
AAACTAGCCAAACAACTGAACCTTCCAGGTTCTAGAAACTAAACGGCCTACTCTTACTTCACAAGAGACTAGCGAACCTCAAGCCTGACCTACAACCTTAACGAGAAACAATCGAATCACCAACTGGCGACTGATCCAAAAAGCAAACTTCCCCAACTAGAACACGACCACAACACTTAAGCAACCATCTTAAGGAGAAAACGCCGAACCAAAGGCAAGGGGCACCATCCTGCACACACAGACGGCTAACAACACTCACACCACCAAACTTCACTCGGCCACCTCTAAAAGACAAGGGCCAAGCACAGACTCCACTCGGCCAAACCAACAACTAGAACTCCTCATCGGCCGAACGCAAACTTTCCAAAGAAAACCAACCAGCAACTGGCCAAGGAGAACATTGCCAGGCAAGGAACAACCAACATTCCTCTCAAAATCTCAGGAAGCAAGGACTAAACCATCACGCAGCTATCTGCGACACAACACCCTGAGGAAAACAGCTCAACAGCTTACCAACCAAAGCCACGGCACCTCAGTGCCAACTCACTCAAACGCGGCTCTGCTAACGCCAACTGCGAACGCACAACAACTAGGAACAAAGCCCGAGAAGGGCTTGCTCAGCAGAACTCAACCCAACTATAACGAGCAACGCTCGCCTCCAAGCTACCACCCAACTCATAAAATCCAACTGGCTACTTAAAGGACTTCTCCTTTAAGCTTAGGCCTAACTCAACTTCCAACCAGAAGCTCCACTCCCGAAACCTCACAAGGAAAACGGATGACGACAACCTTTAAGCTTACGGATCCTGAGCCACACGAATCCGCAAGACTACCTCAGGAGCTAACACTCGAGGCTGGCATCCAAGGAGCAACTCAACCACCACAGAGGCTAGGGGGAAAGGAAATCATCACTCCCCAAAGGACCAACAACTTGCCCGAACAACTCAACTCTGACTGGCTAGCCTCCGCCCTTGCGGGAACAAACAACTCTTGCTTGCTAACAACACAAAGCAGGGACCCTCTCGCTGGGCTGACCGCTGCGCTACTCTGATCAACTTCACAACTCAGGAGCTAAGCTGACTTCTGCCAAACGGGAAACGACTTCCCAGCAAGCAAACTCTAGAAGGGCAGCGAACTTCACACAAGCTCGCTGACTTGCTCAAACCCAAGGCAACATCAACCAACTCTCTTGGAAGCAACACCCAAGGGAAAACTCAACCAATTGAAACACCAATCCAGAACTAACAGAACTTACTCAACTGCCGAGGGAGGGGTCAACTCCCAAAACTTTCTGACTAGGAACAAGACCTCGTATAACGCCCCACATTAGAACCGAACTAGCTCTCGAAACAACAAAAGAACCAAATCTTGGCCAAACACTCACAAGAGGCAGAACAACCTTTACTGTAGCCTCTAGAACACCATCCAAGGATCCGCTTAACTGGACAAACGACTGCTTCCAAGCAGCCAACAAACTATTCCCTCTTGCTAGCACCACAACCATCAATTCCAAGACCAAGGAGTAACTCCGACAACTCCCGAAGGAAACGGCTCTTACAAGCGAGACAACCAAAGGACGAGAGCTCCACATACGCTCACTGCATGCTCCACTAGAGCAACAACATCTAATCTCACGGGGCAACAACAGGGGTCCATCTCAGACTGAACCTCCAAAAGCCAAACGGGGCAACTCAACATCCTGGAAGCAGGAAAACAACCAACATGGCACGATCCATTCGCCCCACGAGCAAAACTAATCTCTAGCAACTCCAATCCACACCTTGGTCAACACCAAGCATCAACTTGCCACCACACCGGAACCAATCCGGACTCTACTCCAAACAACCACTAGCCTGCTAGCCTACCAAGACTGCTAGCAACTCACCTGAGGCTACAAACTACACGCCTCCAGCTTGCCAACTGAAACTCACTACCTGGGCCTGACTGAGCTCTGGAGAGGCTCTCCACAACCTAGGGTTCTCCGCAACCCTCGACACACACACTGCCGGCAAACGATCTAACAGACAACTGCCTGAACAAACAACTCCAATTTCCAGCATCACAACCATGCTGGCCAACTCCAACTCCTTGGGAACCAAGTGGACCCGAAACGCTACAGAATGCGTCATCCTCCTACTCAAAGCATCGGCCACAACATAACTTCTACCCAAGGAAGGATCCGAACAACTCTCTTAGCCATGACGATCAGAAACCACGCGGCTTAGCTACCACCGCTCTTGTTCAGTTTCCAACTGAACTCCAACCAACGATCAACAAGAAGGTCCGCCAACCAAGCTTAGGTCCAACTTAACAAATCTTGCCTAAGCAACAACCTGATACCACGAGCACGGTATCCTTACCACCTCAACTAAAGCCTTACAACATCCACCTGGAGTCCAACTCCTCCAGGAACTGAGCACTAGATCTCCAAAGCAAACCCTACATGGATCTGAACTCTCGCCACAGAACGAACCACACAAAACACACTTGTGTGCACAACTCTCAATCTTCCTTTAGAGATCCAAGACTAACAAGCGCTTTTCCCCAAAAGCAACACTAGCTCCTGGCAGAGATACAATCAATCCAAGGAACACCAAAAGTTCCATCTCCACACGATACTCGAAGCTGAGGCAACCTTGCTCTACCAAAGCATAACAATGCCAAACCGAACTTACTTTATACCAAGCCTCTACCAAGGGTGCTTACCCCTAAGGCATCCAAAACCTCTCACAAGGCAACAACTCATCTCGCCTCATAGGCATCCAACTCAGGGTCCCTCTGCTGGACCAAACTCGCATCAACGATGCTCAACTCTCCTCAGATAAGGCCCTTGAAGGTAGTTGACCGCACTACCAACCACAAGGAAACTCTTGGCCTTAACACTAGCGCGAGACTCACGCGCACCAACACTTACCAACCGCCAACCTGCTGACTTACTCAACCTCCAGTAACACTGGGAAAAAGGCTCTGGCTTCTCTCGAACATCCTTTCGCTTGTAGTCCATCGACTACCACTGAACTAGCCCTCTGGCACGACCTAAACAGGTGCCACTGCCATAAACGGATCCAAGGCTAAAGGAGTGCGCTGAACTCCAGACGGCATAGAACCATCTGCTATGCCCAAGCCAAACTCAAGCCTTAACCAGACTTAGTGCCAAAGCGGCACACCAACCATTGCACCTCAAGTGCCACTACTACCAAAACCACATCTTACTACCAACAAGGTCACAACCTCAAGTGACAAGAACTCTGGCTAGGCATACAAGGGCTCCAACTCAAAAACCATGCCTATGGCATCTCATCAAACCGAAGGCTCACAGCCTACCCTTGCATCTCCACATGATGCTCAACAAAACTCTAGCCGGCTCTCTCAACATGCAGCAGCTCTCTCAACAAAACTCTGACAGTCATCAGGTACGCCTAAGTTTACTGTTTTAGAAAGGGGTTAAGAATTTACAATACTTTTACATCTAGTGTATGCCTTGTTTAGTGGTTTAGAGCGGAGATGAGCAGGTTCTGACTCGTTGTTGGGTTGGGTGTAGATCGCCAGCATGCCAATTACCCGAGCAGGAAGAGGAGGTTCGAGAGCAGAGGATAGAGTATCAGGATTGGTTCAGATACCGCCGGGACATCGTCCCAAGCTGAGACAGATGGTGTTTCACCAGCAGCTCCTCCTGTTTTGCCTAGAGAAGGCGTCGAGGCGACAGAGCCTCGAGAGACTGCTCCTAGAGCAGAGTTTGCAGATTCTATGAGGGCCATGATGGTTAGCTTGTTGAGTGACCAGAGAGCCGAGACTCAGGCTATGTTGGCGCCGCAATGGAAGAGTCCCGCCCAGATAGAGCGATTGACTCGATGTTCCAAAGAGGGCACCACAAAGACCACCAGCTCCACAAGAGCGTGCAGTCACAGAGACAGTTGAGGCAGATGGTGCTGAGGAACTTGGAAAATGGCTGAAGGATTTTGTGAAGTGGAAGCCAAAGAAGTTCGACGCCCGAGGAGATCCTTTAGCAGTAGTAGATGGATTGCCCATCTGGAGTACACCTTTCTGATCATGGTGTGTCCTGATGTGCAGAGACCGCATTGTGCAGCCCATGTGTTAGAGGGCACAGCTAGATGGTGGTGGGAGTCCACTCTGAGTGAGAGACCAGCTGGGTCACCACCTGTCACCTGGGATTTCTTCAAGACAGTGTTTAAGGCCAAGTACATCAGTGAAGAGGCCCAGGAGAAGATGGTAGAGCTGTTCCAGAACCTGAAGCAGGGGACTGATTTGAGTATGAGAGGAAATTCTCTGAGTATGGTTATTTTGACCCGCAGTTGATAGCCACGCCTAAGTTGAAAATCAGGAAGTTTATTTCTTGTCTGAGACATGGTGTATCCCAGGACGTCAGGGCACAGGCCCCCGATACTTATGCTAAGGCAGTGCAGTTGGCGACCATCTATAATGGGAAGTACCCGGTCGAGCAGGTTTTCACCGCCCAGTTCAGCGTCCTACCCTAGCCTCATCGGGGCAGAAGAGGAAGTTTGACTTTAGAGGTGGCGGCCAGCGCCGCCAAGGGCAGTATCAGAACCGAGATCAGCGTAGAGCTTCGGCTCGCTTCCAGCCTCGCCAGTAGGGCTGTCCTAGGCAGATTCCCCTATGTGCTACCTGTGGGAGAGCTCACACTGAAGTTTGTCAGGCAGGTTCCAGATTGTGTTACCGTTGTGGTAAAGAGGGGCACCTGGCCCGTTTTTTTAACTAGCCAGCTACGGTAGTTCAGCAGGTGCAGCAGCAGCAGGGTCGGGTGTTTGCTACGACTTGACAGGAGGCTGAGCGTACAGATGCCGCTGTGGCAGGTACGCTACTTGTTCTAGATTACTGCGCATTTGTTTTGTTTGATTCTGGTTTTACGCATTCATTTGTATCTATTATGTTTGCTGAGCATGCTAGTTTGAGATTAGAGCCTCTAGGATTTGAGTTGTCAGTTGCAACTCCTTCGGGAGTCAGTATGTTAGCTAGAGATAAGGTTAAGGATGACCAGATCGAGATATCCGAAGAGTTGCTTGTAGCTACGCTCATAGGCCTGCCTATGAGCGGCTTTGATGTGATACTTGGCATGGAGTGGTTAGCTGCTAACCACGTGTTGATCGACTGCCACAGGAAAGAAGTAGTGTTCCGGCCGCCGGGTCGGCCCAGCTTTAAGTTTTTGGAGTCTAGGGTGGAGTTTGCCCGCCGATGGTTTCAGCTGTGAAAGCTCGTCGTCTGTTAGCTCCTGAAGCTTGGGGCTACCAACCCAAGTTGTCGGGGGAGAGCCGCCCCTTGCTGACTGTTGATCAGGTACTGGTCGTGCAGGAGTTTGTAGATGTGTTTCCTGATGAGTTACCGGGGTTGCCTCAGCAGAGAGAGGTTAACTTCACAATTGAGCTCGAGCCAGGGACCCTCCCTATCTCGAAGGCTTCGTATAGAATGGCGCCAGCAGAGCTAAAGGAACTTAAGGTTCAGTCGCAGGAGATGTTAGATCGAGGGTTCATCCGACCGAGTGTGTCCCCGTGGGGAGCACCAGTTTTGTTTGTAAAGAAGAAGGATGGTTCGATGCGCTTGTGCATAGATTATCGTGAGCTTAATAAGGTTACCGTGAAGAATAAGTACCCGTTGCCTCGTATTGATGATTTGTTTGATCAGTTTCAGGGAGCTTTCGTGTTCTCCAAGATAGATTTGAGATCCGGTTACCATCAGTTGCGGATCAGGGATGCCAACATTCCTAAGACAGCTTTCAGGTCTAGATATGGTCACGACGAGTTTGTGGTCATGTCCTTCGGATTGACTAACGCCCTAGCAACGTTCATGGACATGATGGATAGGGTGTTCAAAGCATTTTTGGACAGCTTCGTCATCGTGTTCATTGACGACATTCTAGTCTATTCAAGGACTAAGGAGGATCACGCAGAACACTTAAGGCGAGTATTGGTAGCTTTGAGGGAAAACCAGCTTTATGCGAAGTTTTCCAAATGTGATTTTTGGTTGGAGCAGGTGGCCTTCCTAGGTCACATAGTATCGAGAGATGGTATAGCCGTGGACCCCACGAAGATTGAGGTCGTGAGTTCGTGGGACAAGCCGACTTCAGATGCCGAGGTTCGCAACTTTTTGTGTTTGGCAGGTTACTACCGTCGGTTCGTCAAGGACTTTTCCGCCATAGCCTCGCCCCTCACTCGTCTGACGAGGAAGGGTGTCTAGTTTGTTTGGGATGGTAAGTGTGATGAGAGCTTTGCTAGGCTCAAGCGCAGTTTGACTTCAGCATCAGTGCTAGCGGTTCCAGAGGGGACAGGTGGTTTCGTAGTCTACAGCGATGCTTCCAAGTTTGGGTTAGGATGTGTGTTGATGCAGCACGGGAAGGTAATTGCTTATGCTTCTCGACAGTTGAAACCGTATGAGCAGTACTACCCGACTCATGATATGGAGTTGGCAGCAATAGTGTTTGCGTTAAAGATTTGGAGGCATTACTTGTACGGAGAGCGGATTCATATGTTTATTGATCACCAAGTTTAAGTATCTGTTTACTCAGAAGGAGTTGAATATGAGACAAAGAAGATGGTTAGAGCTGGTGAAGGATTATAACTGCGAGATTTTATACCATCCGGGTAAAGCCAATGTTGTGGCTGATGCGTTGAGTGGGAAGACGTCGCACTCCGCGGCGTTGTTGAGTTCCCAGTACAGATTGCGGAAAGAGTTTGAGCGGGCCGAGGTGCAGTGCTGTTGGGAGAGGTTACTGCCAGGGGTAGCTCGGGATGACAGCTTCGACCTTCGATCGGATAAATGGATTATTGATAGCCACCGAGTGATCCCGCACTTAAGAGACCGATTGACAGAGTTAGTCTTGTGAAGACTTTGACTTCGTATATTCACCAGACGGTGGGTTGACTTACAGAGGCCGATTGTGTGTCCCGTAGGTTGTAGGACTGCGAGCAGAGTTGCTTTCAGAGTGATAAGGATCATGGAGTTCCACAAGTTTCACTTGGACCTATTACACGATCCAAAGCAAAGAAGATTCAACAAGCATTCATTCTTCACCTTCGATAGTTCAAATTTCTTCGATCGATAAATGGATTATTGATAGCCACCGAGTGATCCCGCACTTAAGAGACTCGATTGACAGAGTTAGTCTTGACGAAGACTTTGACTTCGTATATTCACCAGACGGTGGGTTGACTTACAGAGGCCGATTGTGTGTCCCGTGAGGTTGTAGGATCATGCGCGAGTTGCTTTCAGAGTGATAAGGATCATGGAGTTCCACAAGTTTCACTTGGACCTATTACACGATCCAAAGCAAAGAAGATTCAACAAGCATTCATTCTTCACCTTCGATAGTTCAGCCTTCGATCAGACAGCGGATTATTGATAGCCAGCTGAGTGATCCCGCACTTAAGAGACTGATTGACAGAGTTAGTGCTGACGAAGACTTTGACTTCGTATATTCACCAGACGGTGGGTTGACTTACAGAGGCTGATTGTGTGTCCCGTAGGTTGTAGGACTGCGGGCAGAGTTGCTTTCAGAGTGATAAGGATCATGGAGTTCCACAAGTTTCACTTGGACCTATTACACGATCCAAAGCAAAGAAGATTCAACAAGCATTCATTCTTCACCTTCGACAGTGGATAACTTCAATTCAAAATCCATTTCATGTGCTAGAGACCATTTCAAGGGAAGAGGAACCATTTGATGCTTTGGAAGTCAATGTATGCAAGATTGAAGTTGTCCATGGAATTAATGACATTTGACTTGATTTAAATGTCTTAATCATTCCACAAGGGGAAATACAGATGTTAGAGTTGGCAACACAAACATCAATTTTCAGATTTTAGGAGCTTTATGCAAGTCTATGTTTAAAATCTTGTTTTTAATGTTTTAGGTTATATTTTGCAACAATGGCATTATGATAATTATGTTGGTTTCTTTATTTTAGTTTTAACTTTCATAGGCTATAAATAGCCATGAAGTAAGTTGTAAAACTCAGATTTTGATTGAATGAAAATTAGCTCTCTACAAGAGATCATTTTCTTAGAATTTTAGGGCATGTTCTTTGTTTCTTTTTCTAAGTTTCCCTTGCAATCTTGTGATAGAATGCATTTGAGCCATTCAATCCAACTTTGATCAAGCTTGATTGTGGAGTGACTCAATCTAGAACAAGATCTTTCATATCTTGCTTCTAGATCATTGATCTTAAGAGGTAATCAAATTCTAGCCTTTTCTCTTGGTTGTTCCCAAATCTATAAGGAGGTGTTAATCTCTTAATTCAAGGGTTCTTGCTTCATCATAAGCTTGGATCTTTGGGCTGAGAATTAGGGTTGCCTTATCATTTGGTATCAGAGCATAGGTTGCATCTTTGTGGCCGGCTCTAGATTTGATTTTATCTTTAACTTTCAGCAATTCGTTCATCTTCTTGTTCAGATCTTGTTTCTCTATTTTTCATCATTGTTGGATCTATAAAAAAAAAAAAAAAAGGTTCATGGTTCGATCTTGAATTATTCTTGTCCAATTTGAAACTACTGCATTGAGTGCTTATATTTTCGATTGTAATACCTCGATAACGATCGAATTTGACAAACTGTTCTTCTGTAAAAATTTAGATCAGTGCGTTAACTTTAATCCTTAAGAAGACGACTTATTCAAATTAGTATTGTAAAGCATTCGTTTGTGGGTTTCTTTTTCAGTGTGTAATTTACCAGAAAAAAAAAATGCAAGATATTTTTCTTTCTTTTCCATCAAATTCCTTGTGGCCTACTCTAGATTTGATTTCATTTTATCCTTTTGGCCAACCCTATATTTGAATTGATTTTATCTTTTATTTTAACCATGTGCCTACTGTTGTTTCCAGTTATAACACCTTGCTAACGACCGAATTTGTCAAATTGTCCATCTACAAAAATTTAGATCGGTGTGTTATCTATATTCTTCAAGAAGTCCATTTACTCAAAATAGTAATTTCAAATGTTCCTTTATTTGTTTCCTTCTGAGTGTTCAATAAATCTGCAAAAAGAAAAAAAAAATCTGAACATTTATCTTTCTTTCTATTTCTTTTGTTCTTGATTTTGTTATTTCATAATTTTTCTTGTCTTGGCTGATTTGTAAGGCTCACTATTACAAGATTTGCTTTATCCATATTAGCCGACCTTTATCAAAATTTAGCCACTTTCCCAAATAGCCTACCTTTGTGTGTGATAAACACGAGCGTTCCGAGTGTAAAATTCAGTGAGTTGAGTGTGTGAGGTCCTTCATATATATTTTACTATTTTACAACCATGAATCAAGATGGGAGTGATGGAGAAGAGATTAGTGAAGCTAGGTGGAGAGAAGCTCAAAGTGGGGTCATTAATCGTGTAACTCAAGTGGTTAATGCCTTAAGCGATAGGTTGGAGCGCATGGAAGTAGCTTTAGGAAATCCTCAAGGTAGGGAGGATAACTTTAATTATGAAGGAGTTGAAAATGAAGATGGAGAAGATAATGTTAACCTCTTAGCGAGATACAATCCACGGGGAGGGAGAGTTTTAGGTCGAGGGGGACGAGGAGATAGAAGAGGGGGTAGGGAAATTATAGCACCTAGAAGGGTCGAAAGGGAGAACCAATATGAAAGAGGAGTACGGGGAGTAAAGCTTAAAATTCCTACTTTCCATGGGAAATCTGATCTGGAGGAGTATTTCCAATATGAGAGCAAAATTGAGCATGTTTTCGATTGCAACAACTTTAGTGAAGAAAGGAAGTTGAAACTTGCCGTTGCTGAATTTTGTGATTATGCCAATATTTGGTGGGCTTCTTTGAAATCCGAATGGAGGAGAAATTTTGAAGAACCAATTGAAACATGGGAGGAGTTGAAGACACTAATGAGAAAAAGGTACATTCCTAAACATTATTCTCGGGAACTCAAACAAAAGCTACTTTGCAACAGGGATCCAAAAGTGTAGAGGATTATTACAAGGAAATGGAGGTCCTTATGAACAGAGCATGCATTAATGATGATGAGGAGGATACAATGGCTAGGTTCCTTGGCGGGTTGAACCGACAATTGGCTCATCAAGTTGATAGACAACCTTACTTTGATATGAAGGAATTGTTACACCTTGTTGTCAAAATTGAAGGACAATTAGCATGGGAGAAAGAGAATTCCAAGAGGTACTCTTCTTCTAAGTCTACTACTTTTTCTGCCAATACTTGGAAAAAAAATGCAAATAATGTTAAGGTTGATTTGAAGCCAAAAGGCAAGTATGAGTTTGACAAAAAGGACAATGCCGAAAGTTCTAAAGGCAAGGATAAAATGGAAGGATATAAGGAGGTTCGTGAGAGAAATAGAGATATCAAATGTTGGAAATGTCGAGGGAGTGGACATATTAGTCGTGATTGTCCTAACAAGAGAGTCATGATCATTAAAAATGGAGAAGTTGTCACCGATGGAGTAGACAGCGACGAAGATGAGTTAATTGATGAAAAAGAAAATGAGAATGAGGAGGAATTGGAAGATGGGAGTCATTTGGCCCTTGTAACAGGAACACTCCTTATGTAACAGCCCAGTTTCCTATTCCAATTTTCGAGGTGCCTTCGGGTCAAGATTCAGTTGTTTCGTTGGGTCATTAGAGCGGTTTTGACCCTTGGGGGTATTTTGGTCTTTTGGCTCTCCGGCAGATTTGTGGTTTCGGTGGCTTCGAGGTAGCTCCTGCCTTTGTCGAGGCTTGTTTGTTGTGGGCTGCGAGTCCCGAGGTGTTTGGGCTAGTCGGTTGGATGCTCGGTTGTGGTTTGGGCTTTGGCAAAGTGATGGTCGGTTGTGTGCTTCCTTTGGGATTCGAGCCGGGCCCTTAGTGTTGCTTTGGGAGTTGGATTTAAGTGAGTTTTATTGATTGGAAAAGGTTGCTTCAGTCGGGTCTCGAAGGAGGAAGCCGGGAAATGGGATTTTAAGGTTTTAAAAATTGGATTAAAGTGGATAAGGAGGGAAATGAGATAAAAATCCCATTTTCCCCCTTTTTTCCCATTTTCCTTTTATTTCCCATTTTCTTTTATTTTTTTCCCAAATTCCTTTTATTTTTTTTTCTTTTCTCTCTCTCTCTCTCTCTCTCTCTCTCTCTCTCTCTCTCTCTCTCTCTCTCTCTCTCTCTCTCTCTCTCTCTCTCTCTCTCTCTCTCTCTCTCTCTCTCTCTCTCTCTCTCCCCCCGAGCAGCCCGAGCCCGAGCCCGAGCCTCGCCCAACCCAGCCAGCCCGAGCCTCGCCCAACCCTTGGTCGCCCGAGCCTCGCCCAGCCCGAGCCCCAGCTAGCCGAGCCCAGCCCCCGCGTGCCATGTGTCACCAGCCTGAGCCCTCGCTCGCGTCGCCCAGCTCGTGTCGCCCGAGCCTCGCCCAGCTCGCGTCGCCCTCACCCACCAGGTCGCGTCGCCAGCCCGAGCTCGCCCAGCCTGGCCGCACTGTGTCGCTCGTCTCGTCCGCGTCGTGTCGCTCACGCCCGCGCTCCGTCTCTGTGCCGAGCCGCGACGCGCGCGCGCCAGTGGCTCACAAAGCAGCAGCGCGCGCGCCCATCCGCGATCGCCCGGCGCCAGGCGAGCGCCCAGCCCGAGCCTGCGCCCAGCTTCGGGCCCGGCCTTAACAATTTCACCGCTTGAGCCCGAGCAAATGGCTCGTTCGCGTGTCAGCCGCGCCTCATGAGTTGCTCCCGAGCTGAGCCCTATTTATTTTATTATTATTTAGGTCTATTGTGTGATTATTGATGTGTTTGTTTGGCTCGCTATAGGTTGCTCAGGTTCGATCGCAGTTAATTTTATTGTGTGTTGTTGCCTTCCGACCAGGTAAGGATTTCTTACCGGAGTTGTGTGGGCCCTGCGATATTTTTCATGATATGCCTTGTATGTTTGCTGACTTTTATGAGCATGTTAGAGATAGAGCTGTTTGATTGATTTCTTGCTAGCATGTTTGTCTGATTTTACATGTTAGTGCCATGCTAGGTTTGTTCTGCCAGCATGCTTATGATTCCTTCTTAAGCTCGTAGTATCATGCTAGGTAAATGTGATTGATGTCGGTCATTGTTTGCTAGCCAGGAATCATTGATTTTACTCTGTACTCTTAGATAGAGTTGTAGGGTTTGTCATCATCCAGAGGCTGAGCGGACATAACGTACTTTGTCCCCACTGATGGGGAGTAAAGTGTCTTGTGACATAACGTATCTTGCTTACCCCGGTCTCCAAGGTGGATTTAGCTCGTCGAGAGTAAAGTGTGTGCGACATAATGTATCTTGCTTCCCCGACCGCGGTTGTGGAATTAGCTACCCACTTCGGCATAAGCCTAGTTTGTAGCTCCGCTAGAGCGGAACCACGCCATCGGTGTAAGCTCGCCGCCTGCCCGCCTTAGCTTCGTGTCGGTGGATCATGCCGCCACGAGATGAGCGCCGAGGGGCTCGAGCCATCGTGATCGCGACACCGCTTCCGAGTCTTAGGCATGCGTGCACGCCCGCGTAGTTTGCCCTTAGGCCCCGCATTTACGCTGGTTGCGGCAGCAGATGCGGTGTCTTGCGCACACGCCGCGTTAGTTGCCGGTTCGAGAGCTCCCGCTAATGTCGTGAGTACACCATTCCTTCCGTTAGAGCCAGACTTCGGGTACTCTCCCGTAAGTCCAGTTTAGTAGCAAGGGCAAGGAGGCCCTTGAGGACATTCTTGGGATCAGTGTATTCCCCCCGAGTGAAAGATACCTCGATGATGTCCCAGGATTGGTCAGTGTATCCAATCCTTAGGCCGGAAGTAGGAGACTTCCGATGATTCCAGATCTTTCTTTATGAGCTCGTTGAGCTATGATCTGTGTTGGTAGCTGTTTGCTTGCATGCTTTGGTACTAGATGACTGGTTATATCGTATTGTACCCTGGTTGGGGATTCTTACTGAGTAATTCGTTACTCACCCTTATTTTTGTGGTTTTTCCACAGGTAGCTATGGTGCGAGACAAGATGGCTGGAGGAGGAGCTGTGATCATGGAAAATCCGTTGTTCAACTCTGAGTTTTATGTTTATGATTTTAAATGTCCTCTGAATGCATGTAGTTGGGCACGGAGCCCTAGGGTGTTTTCTGAATGTATTTCCAGATTCTAGCATTGTTGTAACTATTGTAAAGTTTGTATGTTTTAAATAAATCTCTAATCAGAGTAAGTTTTGGAAATGTATTTGTCTTGAAACAGGTGCTTGGAAACAGGGACAGGTTTCAGGAAATTATGTTGACTTTTTAAATGGATGTTTTATGTTTTAGTTTTTACTTAGAATCCGAACACCTACTTGCGAATTTTCTGTAGATTTGAATGCATGCACTGAGGTAACGACCTATTTTAGAACCCTTTTGGGACGGGTCGTTACAGGTTGGTATTAGAGCTCAGAGTCATAGATTCTGTAGACTGACCTTTGTTGTAGGTCATTTTTCCATGATCATCAAGACTCAAGCAGTCATCAGTGCGCCTAAGTTTACTGTTTTAAAGAAAGGGGTAAGAATTTACAATACTTTTCATCTAGTGTTTGCCTTGTGTAGAGTTGTGGAGCGGAGACGAGCAGGTTCTGACTCGTTGTTGGTTTGGGCTTAGAGAGCCATCATGCCAACCTTCCGCAGTGTGAGCAGTTTGATAGCAGCTTGTTGAGGTATCCAGATAGATTCGGATGCCCTGGGACGTCGTCCCCGAGGGAGGCAGAGCTTAGACTCCCGTTGGCCACGTGTGGCCCAGTTGTTGGTTCTCCCCTAGTGAGAGGGTGGAGATGCTTTGTGCAGATCGCCAGTATGTTGATCGCACTCAGAGGAGCAGGACGCTTGGCATGTCCGACCGAGGAGTTGGACTGATCGTGTTGATGTTGAGGCCGCGTCCAGGGTTGTTAGACCCGTTGGCCAGAGTTGGCCCTGGCAGTTGAGTTGCCTAGAGGAGGGGGTAGAGGCTAGCACGCCTCAGAGTGAGACTCCTTGAGCAGAGTGTGCTCCAACCATGAGAGATTTGATGGCAGGTCTTTAGCTATCAGAGAGCGGAGACCCAGGCGTAGTTTGTAGCGCGTAGTGAGGAGTCCCAGGCACAGATGGCCCAATTGACAGAGTTTATTTCAGCATTTCCCCCCAGTAGCTCTTGTAGCCCCGGAGGTTCCCGGGAGGGCATGATCAGCAGGTTTATTCAGATGAGATTGTTGGCGATGATGGAGCCGCCCAGTTTGGCAAGTTGTCGTGTTAGTTGCTTGAGGCAGATGTAGAGACATCTTTGCCCATTGCAAGCCTGCTGTTGTTTAACAGCCCAGTTTCCTCAGATGTTTGGTAGAGTTGAACACTCTTCCTTGGTGAGCTCCTAGAGTGGAGCTAGCTGTTGCATGTTGAGAGATCCGGCCAGAGTTTTGTTGAGCATCATGTAGAGATGCAAGAGTAGGCTGTGGGCCTTTGGTTTGATGAGATGCCATAGGCATGAATGTTTGAGTTGAGCCCTTGTATGCCTAGCCAGAGTTGTTGTCACTTGAGGTAGTGACCTTGCTGGCCCCATCTGTAGTAAGATGTGGATTTGGTAGTAGTAGCACTTGAGGTGCATTGGTTGGTGTGCCGCTTTGGCACTAAGTCTGGTTCAGGCTTGAGTTTGGCATGGGCATAGCAGATGGTTCTATGCCGTCCGGAGTTCAGCGCACTCCTTTAGCCTTGGATCCGTTTATGGCAGTTGCACCTGTTTAGGTCGTGCCAGAGGGCTAGTTCAGTGGTAGTCGATGGACTACAAGCGAAAGGATGCTCGAGAGGAGCCGGAGCCTCTTCCCAGTGTTTCTGGAGGTTGAGTCAGTCAGCAGGTTGTTGGTTGGTAAGTGTTGGTGCGCGTGAGTCTCGCGCTAGTGTTAAGGCCAAAAGATCCTTGTGGTTGGTAGTGCGGTCAACTACCTTCGAGTGCCTTGATCTGAGGAGAGTTGAGCATCGTAGATGCGAGTTTGGTCCAGCAGAGGGACCCTGAGTTGGATGCTCATGAGATGAGCTGGATGCCTATGAGGCGAGTTGGATGCCTATGAGGCGAGATGAGCTGATGCCTTGCGAGAGGATTTGGATGCCTTATGGGTAAGCACCCCTGGTAGAGGCTTGGTATAAAGTAAATTCGGTTTGGCATGGTTATGCCTTTGTAAAGCAAGGTTGCCTCAACTTTGAGCATCGTTTGGAGTTGGAAACTGAACAAGTGCGGTGGTAGCAAAGCCGAGCAGTTTCTGATCGCCTTGGCTAAGAGAGTTGTTTGGATCCTTTCCTTGGGTAGAAGCTTTGTTGTGGCTGATGTTTGAGTAGGAGGACGACGCATTCGGTAGCGTTTCGGGTCCTCTTGGTTCCCAAGGAGTTGGAGTTGGCCAGCATGGTTGAGATGCTGGAGAGAGTTGTGCCTGTTCAGGCAGTTGGCTGTTAGCTCGTTTGTCGACAGTGTGTGTTGAGGGTTGCCGAAGAACCCTAGGTTGTGGAGAGCCTCTCCAAAGCTCAGCCAGCCCAGGTAGTGAGTTTCAGTTGGCAAGTTGGAGGCGTGTAGTTTGTAGCCTCGGTTGAGTTGCTAGCAGTCTTGGTAGACTAGCAAGCCAGTGTTTGTTTGGAGTAGAGTTCGGATTGGTTCCGGTGCGGTGGCAAGTTGATGCTTGGTGTTGACCAAGGTGTGGTTTGGAGCTGCTAGAGATTAGCTTTGCTCGTGGGGCGAATGGTTCATGCCCTGTTGTTTGTTTTTCCTGTTTCCAGGATGTTGAGTTGCCCCGTTTGGCATTTGGAGGTTCAGTCTGAGATGGTCCCCTGTTGTTGCCCCATGAGATTAGATGTTGTTGCTCTAGTGGAGCAAGACAGTGAGCGTATGTGGAGCTCTCTGTCCTTTTGTTGTCTGCTTGTAAGAGCCGTTTCCTTCTAGGAGTTGTCAGATTTCTCCCGAAGCCATGAGTTGATGGTAGAGGTGCTAGCTAGAAGGAAAAGTTTGTTGGCTGCTTGGAAGCAGTTGTTTGTCCAGTTAGGTGGACTCTTGGATGGTGTTCTAGAGGCTGCAGTAAGGGTTGTTTTGCCTCTTGTGAGTGTTGGGCCAAGGTTTGGTCCTCTTGTTGTTTCTAGAGCTAGTTCGGTTCTAGCTGGAGGGCGTTGCCTTGAGGTCTTGTTCCTAGTCAGGAAGTTTTGGGAGTTGACCCCTCCCTCGGCAGTTGAGCAAGTGCTGTTAGTTTCGGATTGGTGATCCGATTGGTTGAGTTTTCCCTTGGGTGTTGCTTCCAAGAGAGTTGGTTGCTGTTGCCTTGGGTTTGAGCAAGTCAGCGAGCGTGTGTGGAGTTCGCTGCCCTTCTAGAGGTTGCTTGCTGGGAAGTTGTTTCCCGTTTAGCAGGAGTCAGCTTAGCTCCTAAGTTGTGTAGTGGATCAGAGTAGCGCAAATGGCCAGTCAAATGAGAGAGGGTCCCTGCTTTGTGTTGTTAGCAAGCAAAAGTTGTTTGTCCCCGCAAGGGCGGAGGCCAGCCAGTAAAGAGTTGGGTTGTTTCTGGCAAGTTGTTGGTTCTTTGGGGATTGAAGATTTCCCTTTCCCCCTAGTCTCTGTGGTGGTTGAGTTGCTCCCTGGATGTCAGCCTCGAGTGTTAGCTTCTGAGGTAGTCTTGCGGATTCGTGTGGCTCAGGATCCGTAAGCTTTGAGGTTGTCGATTTCCGTTTTCCTTGTAAGGTTTCGGGAGTGGAGCTTCTGGTTGGAAGTTGAGTTAGGCTTAAGCTAAAAGGAAGAAGTCCTTTGAGTAGCCTGATGGATTTTAAGAGTTGAGTAGTAGCTTGGAGGCGAGCGTTGCTCGTTATAAGTTTGGTTGAGTTCTGCTGAGCAAGCCCTTCTCGGGCTTTGCTCCTAGTTGTTGTGCGCTCACAGCTGGCGTAGCGGAGCCTCGTTTGAGTGAGTTGGCACAGAGGTGCCGTGGCTTTGGTTGGTAAAGCTGTTGAGCTGTCTTCCTCAAGGTGCTGTGTCGCAGATAGCTGCGTGATGGTTTAGTCCTTGCAGCCCGAGTTTTCCTTGAGAGGAATTTTGGTGGTTTCCTTGCCTGGCAGTATCTCTTTGGCCAGTTGCTGGTAGGTTTGCTCCGAAAAGTTTGCGTTCGGCCGATGAGGAGTTCCAGTTTGTTGGCTTGGCCGAGTGGAGCCTATGCCTGGTTTTGGCCATTTAGGGTTGGCCGTAGCTGAAGTTTCAGCTTGTGCTAGTGGGAAAAGTTTGCCTTTTTGGATCAATCGCCAGTTGGTGGTTCGATTGGATTTCGTTAAGGCTGTAGGCAAGGTTTGAGGTTCGCTGGTCTCTCGTGAAGTAAGAGTAGGCCGTTTGGTTTTCTGGAACCTGGAAGGTTCAGTTGTTTGGCCAGTTTGTGTAGGGTTGAGGCTGCTTGTTAGCAGCCGTGAGCTCCTAGAGGAGTTTCGCCAGTGCGTGGCGTTGAGTTTCAGAGCTTGTGGCCAGTCCTCGAGTTTGCTGAGAGTAGCACCCTTTGAGAGTTGGTGCGAGTTGAGGACGTGGTTTGCCATCTAGCTTTTTCGCATCTGTTTCCCTTCGGAGTTCAGTGTATGCCTAGTCTGGATGACATTGTGGCCTTGAGTTTTTGAGAACCCAAGAGGGTTTGATTTTCGAAGAAGGTTGGTGTTGTTGGCCGAGAAGTTCAGTTGGCTGGATTAGTGAAGTTTTTCTGGAGCTGTTTTGTCTTAGGACTTTCGAGGACGAAAGTCTTAAAAGGAGGGAGTATTGTAACAGCCCAGTTTCCTATTCCAGTTTTCGAGGTGCCTTCGGGTCAAGATTCAGTTGTTTTGGTTGGGTCATTAGAGCGGTTTTACCCTTGGGGGTATTTTGGTCTTTTGGCTCTCCAAGCAGGATTTGTGGTTTTCAGGGCTTCGAGGTAGCTTCGCGCTTGTCGAGGCTTGTTTGTTGTGGGTCATGAGTCCCGAGGTGTTTGGGCTAGTCGGTTGGATGCTCGGTTGTGGTTTGGGCTTTGGCAAAGTGATGGTCGGTTGTGTGCTTCCTTTGGGATTCGAGCTGGGCCCTTAGTGTTGCTTTGGGAGTTGGATTTAAGTGAGTTTTATTGATTGAAAAAGGTTGCTTCAGTCGGATCTCGAAGGAGGAAGCCGGGAAATGGGATTTTAAGGTTTTAAAAATTGGATTAAAGTGGATAAAGATGGAAATGAGATAAAAATCCCATTTTCCCCCTTTTTTCCCATTTTCCTTTTATTTCCCATTTTCTTTTATTTTTTTCCCAAATTCCTTTTATTTTATTACTTTTTTTCTTTTCTCTCTCTCTCTCTCTCTCTCTCTCTCTCTCTCTCTCTCCGAGCAGCCCCAGCCCCAGCCCGAGCGTCGCCCAGCCCAGCCAGCCCGAGCCTCGCCCAGCCCTTGGTCGCCCGAGCCTCGCCCAGCCCGAGCCCCAGCTCGCCGAGCCCAGCCCCCGCGCGCCCTGTGTCTCCAGCCCTAGCCCTCGCTCGCGTCGCCCAGCTCGTGTCGCCCGAGCCTCGCCCAGCTCGCGTCGCCCTCACCCACCAGGTCGCGTCGCCAGCCCGAGCTCGCCCAGCCTGGCCGCACTGTGTCGCTCGTCTCGTCCGCGTCGTGTCGCTCCCGCCCGCGAGCCGTCCCTCAGGCCTTGGCGCGCGCGCAGCGCGCCAGCGCCAGCCGAGCAGCGCTCGCGCTCTAACGCTGAGCTGATGCACAGCGCCCGTGCCAGCGCACCCCAATGCGCCCGATCGGCCCTTCACCGCTTGCCTGGCAAAACAAACTGTTCACGTGTCAGCCGCGCCTCGTGAGTTGCTCCCGAGCTGAGCCCTATTTATTTTATTATTATTTAGGCCTATTGTGTGATTATTGATGTGTTTGTTTGGCTCGCTATAGGTTGCTCGGGTTCGATCGTAGTTAATTTTATTGTGTGTTGTTGCCTTCCGACCAGGTAAGGATTTCTTACTGGATTTGTGTGGGCCCTGCGATATTTTTCATGATATGCCTTGTATGTTTGCTGACTGTTATGAGCATGTTAGAGATAGAGCTGTTTGATTGATTTCTTGCTAGCATGTTTGCCTGATTTTACATGTTAGTGCCATGCTAGGTTTGTTCTGCCAGCATGCTTATGATTCCTGCTTAAGCTCGTAGTATCATGCTAGGTAAATGTGATTGATGTCGGTCATTGTTTGCTAGCCAGGAATCATTGATTTTACTCTGTACTCTTAGATAGAGTTGTAGGGTTTGTCATCATCCAGAGGTTGAGCGGACATAACGTACTTTGTCCCCACTGATCGGGAGTAAAGTGTGCGCAGCATAACGTATCTTGCTTCCCCCCTCCCCGGTCTCCAAGGTGGATTTAGCTCTGGTCGAGAGTAAAGTGTGCGCAGCATAACGTATCTTGCTTCCCCCCGCCCCGACCCGCCGGTTGTGGAATTAGCTACCCACTTCGGCATAAGCCTAGTTTGTAGCCTGCTAGAGCGGAACCCTGCCATCGGTGTAAGCCTGCCCTGGCCGGTTCTTAGCTTCAGGTCGGTGGATCATGCCGCACGCATGATGAGCGCCGAGGCCTCGCGCTCGCGATCGGTGACACAGCTTCCGAGTCTTAGGCATGCGTACCTGGCCCGTGTAGTTTGCCCTTAGGCCCCCGCATTTACGCCGGTTGCAGCAGCATGCGGTGTGCGCGCACACGCGTTAGTTGCCGGTTCGGAGAGCTCCCCCGGGCTAATGTCGTGAGTACTCCATTCCTTCCGTTAGAGCCAGACTTCGGGTACTCTCCCGTAAGTCCAGTTTAGTAGCAAGGGCAAGGAGGCCCTTGAGGAAATTCTTGGGATCAGTGTATTCCCCCCGAGTGAAAGATACCTCGGTGATGTCCCAGGATTGGTCAGTGTATCCAATCCTTAGGCCGGAAGTAGGAAACTTCCGATGATTCCAGATCTTTCTTTATGACCAGCAGCCCTCCGCTCGGCCCGTGCCGCACGCCCCTACCGAGCCTTGCCGCTCACGCCCGCGAGCAGCCTGTCCGCACGCCAGCTCCCTGTCGTGTGCCTTTGTAACGGCCCAGTTTTCTATTCCGATTTCTTAGGTGTTTTCGGTTCAATATTTGGTTGATCGGTTGGGTCGTTAAAGATATTTTAACCCTAAGGGGTATTTTGGTCTTTTTGCTCCCCGGTCAGGGTTTGTGGATTTTCAGGATTCCAGGGTCATTCCTGCCCTTTATCGAGGCTTGATTGTTGTTGGTTGCAAGACCCAAGAAGTTGGTGCTAGTTGTTTGGGAGTTTGGAGGTGATTTGTTTGTTAGCAAAATTAATGTTAATTAAAGTGCCTCCAATGGGATTTGAACCCTCGACCTAATGGTGAGTTGGAAGCTTGATTTAAATGAGTTTTATTTAAAAAGAAAAAAATTGTCTCAGCGGGGACTCGAAGGAGGAAAGCCCTGGGAAGGGATTTTAGATCACTAAGGCTTATTTAAAATTAGTAAAAGAAGGGAATGAGCCCTATTTCTCACCTTGCCGTCCTCCAAGAATCAAGAACCGAGAGCCAAGACCAGCAGCAGGTCGTCGCACCATCACAGCCCCACCAGAGCATCGGACCCGCGACTCACCGTCGCCACTTCCAGCGCACACACCAGCAAGAAGCAGCGGCCCTGCTGTCGCATAGCGGCCACCGAGTAGCCCAGACGCCCCAAAGATACCCCACGATCGCGCCCAGACGCCCTCGCCAGCCTGCTCGCGTCGCGCCCAGCCCGCGAGCCCAGTTCGTGTCATCGTGCCGCGCTCGTGCGCCCGTGTCACTGTGCCAACACCCGTCCATGCGCACCTGTCCCCAGCAGCGCCCAGCCTGCTTGCCTCTGCCGCCCAACCTGCCTGCCCCTTGCTGCCGAGAGCCTGATTTTTGCCAAGAGAGTTAGGCCGAGACCTAGTGCCTTCTCGGTTGGTAATTCCCGAGCCTCCACTCTTTTGGACCTTAAGATGTTAGTTGTTGTTTGCTTAATTAGGATGATTTTTATTGTTTGCTTAGGTTGCTCGGGTTCACTTAGAGGCTCGAGGGTCGCTTGTTGGTTGTGGTAGTTATTCTCTGCTTGTTTCCAGGTAAGGATTTCTTACCGTGGTTGTGTGGACCCTGCGATGCTTTCAAGATTGTGCCTTGTATTCTTGGTTACTGTTATGAGCATGTTAGCTATAGGACAACTTGTGTTTGAAATCTTGCTAGCATGTTTGCTTGTTGTTCATGTTAGTGCCATGCTAGGTTTGTTCTTCCAGCATGCTCTTGATTCCTGCTTGAGTTCATAGTATCATGCTAGGGACTCTCCTTACCCTGGCATATCCATGTTTCCTGCTCGTATTCTGTTGGTTTCTTGCTAGGGTTAGACAGGTAATGTTGATTGTCTGATTGTTAGGCTAGTTTGTGTCTTTGTACTTAGGAGACCGTTAGGGGTTGTTAGTTTAGGTTCCGCTTGGGTAAGTCCCCGATGGGCACCAATGCGTTGCTAGTGTATGTAAGTCCCCGATGGGCACTACACTGTTGGCTTATGTGTAAGTCCCCGATGGGCGTCATAAGGTTGCTAGGGAGTGTAAGACCCCGATGGGCATCTCCATGATCCTAGCTAGAGTAAGACCCCGATGGGCATCCTAGATGTGTAAGACCCTGTTGGGCAGCATTGATGGCTAGAGGTGTAAGACCCCGATGGGCATCATTGATTTGAGGTGTAAGACCCCGATGGGCATCATTGATAGCTGGAGTAAGACCCCAATGGGCATCCTAGATGTGTAAGACCCCGTTGGGCAGCATTGATAGCTAGAGGTGTAAGACCCCAATGGGCATCCGTATATGTAAGACCCCGATGGGCATCATTGATTTGAGGTGTAAGACCCCGATGGGCATTCGTATGTGTAAGACCCCGATGGGCATCATTGAATTGTGGAGTAAGACCTCGATGGGCATCCTTGTGTGTAAGTCCCCGATGGGCATCACTGAGTCTAGCAGGTGTAAGACCCCGTTGGGCATCCTTATGTGTAAGACCCCGATGGGCATCATCGCGTCCTAGGTTGTGTAAGACCCTGATGGGCATCAAGGTGTAGAACCTAGTGTAGGTTGTGGTAGTAAGTCCTTGAATAGGCAATTTCTAGATCGGCGATTAGCCTGAGCCAACTTGTTGCTTCTGAGCTCGTATTGTTTGCATGTATACTAGGGTGCTAGATGACTGATGTATCGTATTGTACATCGATTGGGGATTCTTACTGAGTATGTTTATACTCACCCTTATTTCTGTGGTTTTTTTCCACCAGGTAACTTGGGACAGCACCGGGATGGCTAGCGGAGGGAGCTGATTGATCATGGGAACCGCCGGCACTCTGTCGTATATTATTTGCATTATTGTTTAGCATGTAGATGGACAGGAGTCCTAGGGGAATGTTGTTAAAGTTGTTTAAACTGTTTTGAATGTTTTTATAAATACTGGCCAGACTTGTTTTTACTTGTTGGATTTGCTTAATGAAAATTGTCGGTTATGTTTTAAGTGTCCCCCGATCTCAAATGTTTTGAAAAGTTTTAAATATGAGCACTAAATCGCTTGTTGAAATATTTAACTTGCATGCTGAGTGAGGACCTAGGTTTAGGACCGTATTTCGGGTCGGGTCCTTACAACCTTGCAGCCGAGACACCCCTGGTGCTTGGCCGTGTTGTGTGAGTTGCTTCCGACCGAGGCGAGCTTCTGTTGTATTTTATTTTAGGGCCTATTGTTAGTGATGAAATTACTGTTTGTTTGTTAGGGTCCGTTAGATAGCTCGTGTTCGTTTGTAGCTCGGGAGTCCTCTTGTGTGTTTGTTTGTCTTCCGATTCAGGTAAAGATTTCTTGTTGGAGTTGTGTGGGCCCTGCGATATTTCTGTGATTGTTGTGTGTATGTTTGTTTATGATTACCAGCATGTTTAGTTCATAGGTGCCTTGTTCTGAATTCCGACTGGCATGATTCTCGTGTTTATGCTCATGTTAGTTCCATGCTAGGTTGTTGTAAAGACCCGACCCGAATGGGGCTCTAAATGAGACTTCACCTCAATGCATGCATTCAAAGTTAAAAACAATAAGCAGGAATGACTTTCGGATTCCAATTAAAACAAAACATTCAAAACAATCCATTCAAAGTAAAGACAATTTTCCTGAAACCTGTCCCTGTCTCCAAGCACCTGTTCCAAGATAAATACGTTTCCAAAAGATTACTCTGATCAGAGTATTATTAAAGCATTCAAAACTTTTGACAGTTGCAACGCTGCTGGAATCCGTAAAAACATTCAGAAAACATCCCAGGGCTCCGTGCCCGGTTACATGCATTCAGAGGAAACAAAAACATAAAGAGTCATAACACAAAATTAGAGTTTGACGGCTGGTCCCCATGATCACAGCTCCTCCTTCAGCCATCCTGTCTCGCATCTCGGTTACCTGTGGAAAAACCACAAAAATAAGGGTGAGTAATGAATTACTCAGTAAGAATCCCAAACCGGAGTACAATACGATATACATGGTCATCTAGATGAGTGTATGCAAGCTATGAGTACAAACACAGAATAGAGCACATAGCTTGAGTCCATACTTGGACCTCGGATGCCAACTCAGGGTCTTAGTCTGGAATAATCCACCACACAATACGCCCTATACGAGAAACGAGTCCCGGCCTCAGCCTGTCTACTGTCGAATGAAAGGTGCACTAACTCAAGATCCCGAGGAGCTCTTCGGTCGGCGCTGTAATGAGCGTAAGCCCGCACCGCGTGCAACTGCAGACTATGGGGGGTGCCGGGTCTAGTGGCAAGCTGCCCATGTTCAGTCACCACGCCTAACTAAATCTCTGGATCGGTGTCACTAACATAGGGGTGTGAGACCTGTTCACGTGAACTATGTCAGCCTGAACCACCGCACCTGAGGCTAAGGAACCGGTCGTGGTAGGCTTACACCAGGAAGTCGTCCTTGCCCTAACAGGTGGCAATCAAGGGCTACGTCCGAACACACTGAGGACGTGCCGACAGCCGGGGACGAGGCAATGCCAAGTCATCATCCCGACCGTTGGGGCATTTAACAGTCTGCCACCCTCACCCAAGATTGCAGGCCCAGCCGTTAGGGTTAGCTAATCCCTAACGGGATCAGGGACGGAGCACCATCTCGTACGTCCCTATCGAGGATGCAAGGTTCGTTATGCACCCGGCCCGGATGATGCTATCTACCTGCACTCTAACCTGTCATATCAATCTGCAAACAATCCAATACATTCCAACACGTGCTCAATAAGAATACAACGAACCTAGCATGATACTACGAAGCAAGAACATATACGAGCATGCCAGAAAGGAACAACCTAGCATGGACTAACATGAGAAACAACGTAGGAATTCATGCCAGTCGGGAATTCAGAATAGAGCACTTATCACTACACATGTCAATAAACACAAACAAGCAATCGATCAGCAATCACATAATATATCGCAGGGTCCACACAACTCCGGTAAGAAATCCTTACCTTGGTCGGGAGGCGATTAAACACGAAATCCTAAGCTGCGAACGAACTCGAGCTAGCTACCGAGAACCTAACAAGCACAACAAAAATTACAAACCATAACCTAAATTTAACAAAACAAATAGGCTCGGCTCGGGAGCACTCACACGGCTCGGTGCGCTGGGCGGCGACAGGGCACGCGACACGGCGCTGGGCGCGCGCGGCCGCGACGACAGCAGACGCCAGCGTGACGCATCGCTGTTGGGGACGGCACGCTGGCGCGACTTCGGTCTTGCGCGCGCGCTCGGCTTATCGCTCGGTGGAGCTGGCTTCCGCGCGATCGATCGGGGGCGAGCCGCCGTGCCATGTGTGCGTGATTGAGAAGGGAAGACGAACTGGGCGAGCTCGGGCGTTCGAGGCGACGATGGAACTGGCGAGCTCGGGCGAATTGGTGCTGGTTGTCTCCCCTCGGCTAGCTGCACGAAACCTACACAACTTTCATCACTCTCTCGCCCAGCAATGGCTAAACCGAAAATAGGGGACGAAATGAAGGAGAAGAAGAAGGAGAAGAGGGCTTACCGGGATGACGTTCGGACCTCCGGCTGCTCGAGATGAGAATTGCTTTGACTTGGGGAAGAAGAGCTCGGCAAATTGTGCTGGTCGGCGAGGGAGAAATCGCGAGGGAGCTTGGTCGGTCGAGGGAAAAAATCGCGAAGAAGAAGATGAAGATTCGGGGCCGATTTCTTCTTTTAAATTAAAATTCAAAACTCACTTGAACCAAGGCTTAAGTACAAGGTGGTGCAGAAAGATTAACAAGAGCGTCTGGAAGCTCAATTGGCAATGACACCCAACTAGCCTCCCAAGCCACCAAGGTTCGAAACCCACTTGACGCACCATTTAATTCCCTACTTTATTTTGCATTTTACCAAGCCCAAATACCTTCACAAAGCTTCCCAATCCTATTTAATCCATCTCATAATTTTTTTGGCAATTGGAAAAGACATAACCGGCCCTGTCGGCCCGACCAAATTACCAAAATACCCCTAGGGCATACCGGGAACGCCGGGATGAAAAACCCGGGCCGTTACAATATTCCCTCCTTTTTTATGACTTTCGTCCTCGAAAGTCCCTAAGACTGAAACAGCTCGGGATAATGCAATCTCATCTCATCTTCCCGCTCCCAAGTGGCTTCCTCTGAATTCTGACTTCTCCACTGAACTTTTACCAAACGGATCTCACGATTACGCAACGTCTTTGTCTCAAAGGCAAGAATCCCCACTGGCTTCTCCTCGAAGCTCAAATCCTCATTCAGCTGCAAAGGCTCAAAGTCAACAATGTGCGACGGGTCCGGCACATACTGCCTCATTATCGAAACATGAAAACACCGTGTACCGCTGACAATGACGGAGGCACGGCTAACCGATAAGCAACTTTGCCAATCCTCTCCAGAATCTCAAATGGACCAACAAAATGGGGACTCAGCTTTCCACGCTTACCAAACCTCAAAACACCTCGCATCGGTGCAACCTTTAGGAACACATGCTGTCCAACCTCAAATTCCAAGTCTCGACGCCGCACATCGGCGTCACTCTTCTGCCTTCTCTGAGCTGTCAACATGCGAGCTCTAATCTTCTGCACGGCACCATTTGTCAACTGCAGCAACTTGGGACCCAAAACCTGTCTATCACCAACCTCTTCCCAGAACACAGGAGATCGGCAACGCTTACCATACAAAGCCTTGAATGGAGCCATCTGAATCGCCGATCGATAATCGTTGTTATAGGCAAACTCCATCGAGATACTGAGATCTCGTCCCAATCGCCTCGAGAAATCCAACACACAAGCCCTCAACATGTCCTCGAGAATCTGGTTCACCCTCTCAGTCTGTCCATCTGTCTGAGGGTGAAAAGCTGTGTTGAAACTGCACTCAGTGCCTAAACCTTTCTGGAGTGCTCTCCATAAACGAGAAGTGAACCTCGAATCACGGTCAGACACAATCCTCACAGGCACACCATGATAACGAATGATCTGCTCCAAAAACAACTGCGCCCACTGTTCCACGGTATAAGTGTCTCTACTGGGAATGAAGTGTGCGCTCTTAGTCAATCGGTCGACTATCACCCAAATCTGAGAGAACTTCCTCGGAGTCCTCGACAAACCAGAAATAAAGTCCATGGAGATCTCTTCCCATTTCCACTAAGGCACACTCAGCGGCTGCAACAAACCGGCTGGTCTCTGCCTGGGTGCCTTCACTTGCTGACAAGTGAGACACCGACTGACAAACTCCGCAACATCTCTTTTCATACCCATCCACCAGAATGTATGCTTAAGGTCCTGATACATCTTGGTACCCCCGGGATGCCAAGCAAACGGAGAACTGTGGGCTTCAGAGAGCAACTCTGCTCGCAATCCTGCCACATCCGGAACGCACAACCGGCCTCTGTAAGTCAGCCCACTATC
The DNA here is from genome assembly GCA_036507275.1 of Sicyos edulis. Taxonomy (NCBI): domain Eukaryota; kingdom Viridiplantae; phylum Streptophyta; class Magnoliopsida; order Cucurbitales; family Cucurbitaceae; genus Sicyos; species Sicyos edulis. The sequence goes on along the minus strand of CM071857.1, from coordinate 17,755,279 downwards.
TGGTGAATATACGAAGTCAAAATCTCCGTCAGCACTAACTCTGTCAAACAATCTCTTAAGGGCGGGGTCACTCAGCTGGCTATCGATAATCCGCTGCCTAATCGATGGTCGAATCACAACTAAGCTTACTCTGCAAAGAACCTCACCCAACAACACTGCAACCTCAGCCCGCTCGAACTCTCTCCGCAATCTGGGCTGGGAACTCAACAACACCGCGGAGTGCTACGTCTTCCTACTCAAAGCATCAGCTACAACATTGACTTTCCCCGGATGGTACAAAATCTCGTAGTCATAATCCTTTACCAACTCTAACCATCTCCTCTGCCTCATATTCAACTCCTTCTGAGTAAACAGATACTTGAGGCTCTAGTGATCGGTAAACATCTAAATCCGCTCACCATACAGGTAATGCCTCCAAATCTTTAGTGCAAACACCACTGCTTTGCCAACTCCATATCATGAGTCGGGTAGTTACGCTCATATGGCTTAAGCCATGGGAAGCATAAGCAATGACCTTCCCGTCTTTGCATCAACACACAACCTAACCCGAACTTGGAAGCATCAGCCAGACCACGAAACCACTGTCCCCTCTCCGGATCGCCAACACCGGTGTCAAGTCAAATCGCGCTTGAGCACGCAAAAGCTCTCATCACACTTATTGTCCCAAATAAACTCGACACCCTTCCTCGTCAGACGAGTGAGGGGCGAGGCTATGGCGGAAAAGTCCTTAACGAACCGACGGTAGTAACCTGCCAAACCCAGAAAGCTGCGTATCTCGGTAACTGTAGTCGGCTTGGCCCAAGAACTCACGGCCTCAATCTTCGCGGGGTCCACAGCTATACCGTCCCTCGAAACTACGTGACCTAGGAAGGCCACTTGCTCCAACCAGAAATCGCATTTGGAAAACTTCGCATAAAGCTGGTTTTCCCTCAAAGCTGCCAACACTTGCCTCAAATGCTCTGCATGATCCTCTCTGGTCCTCGAATAGATTAGAATATCGTCAATGAACACGATGACGAAGTTGTCCAAAAATGCTTTGAACACCCTATCCATCATGTCCATGAACGCTGCTGGGGCATTAGTCAATCCAAACGACATGACCCCAAACTCATAGTGTCCATATCTAGACCTGAACGCTGTCTTAGGAATGTCGGCATCCCTAATCCGCAACTGATGATAACCGGATCTCAAATCTATCTTGGGAACACGGAAGCTCCTTGAAGCTGGTCGAACAAATCGTCAATACGGGGCAACAGATACTTATTCTTCACTGTCACCTTATTAAGCTCGCGACAATCAATGCATAAGCGCATTGAACCATCCTTTTTCTTCACAAACAGAACTGGTGCTCCCCACGGGGACACACTCGAACGGATGAACCCTCGATCCAACATCTCTTGCAACTGAACCTTCAGTTTCTTCAACTCTGCTGGCGCCATACGATACGAAGCCTTCGAGATAGGGAGGGTCCCTGGCTCGAACTCAATTGTGAAGTCAACCTCTCTGCTCGAGGGCAACCCCGACAATTCCTCAGGAAACACATCCGCAAACTCCTGCACGACCGACACTTGATCAACAGTCAGTGAGGGGCAGCTCTCTCCATACAACTTGGCTAGGTAGCCCCAAGCTCCATGAGCTAGCAAACGACGAGCTTTCACAGCTGACACCATCGGCGGGCAACCTCCACCCAGGACTCCACGAAACTTGAAGTCACCGACCGCGGCTTTGAACACTACTTCTTTCCGGTGGCAGTCAATCAATGCGTGGTTAGCAGCTAACCACTCCATACCAAGAATCACATCGAAACCGCTAATAGACAGAACTATGAGCGTAACTACAAGCAATTCCCCGGATATCTCGATCCGACCATCCTTAATCTAATCCCTAGCTAACATATTAACCCCCGAAGGAGTTGCAACAGATAACTCAAAACCTAGAGGCTCTAATCTCAACCTAGCATGCTCAGCAAACAATACAGATACAAACGAATGCGTAGAACCAGAATCAAACAAGACCAATGCGCAATGATCCAAAACAAGAAGCGTACCTGCCACAGCGGCATCCACACGCTCTGCCTCCTGACGGTTCGTAGCAAACACCCGACCCTGCTGCTGTTGCACAGGCTGAACTGCCATAGCTAGGATCACAGAAATGGGCCAGATGCCCCTCTCTACCACATCGAAAACACAGCCTAGCCCGGTCTGACAAGCTCTAAAGTGGGCTCTTCCACAAGTAGCACAGGCGGGAATCTGCCTGGGACCGCCCTGCTGGCGAGGCTAGAAACGAGTCGGAACTCTACGCTGATCCCGGTTCTGAAATTGCCCCTGATGGCGCTGGCCGCCTTTTCTGAAATCAAACTTTCTCTTCTGCCCCACTACAGCTGGGACAAAACGCTGAACTGGAGCGCCAACAATCCGCTCAACAGGATACTTTCCATTGTAAATGGTGGCTAGCTGAACAGCTCTAGCATAAGTGTCAGGAGCCTGAGCCCTGACATCCTGAGACACACCCTGCCTCAAACCAGAAATGAACTTTTGAATCTTCAACTCAGGGGTGGCTATCAACTGCGGAGCAAAATAACCATACTCCGAGAACTTCCTCTCATACTCCTCTATAGAATCAGAACCCTGCTTCAGGTTCTGGAAAAACTCTACCATCTTCTCTTGGGCCTCATCACTAATATACATGACCCTGAACTCAGACTTGAAGAACTCCCAGGTGGCAGGTGGAGACCCAGCTGATCTCTCACTCAGAGTGGACTCCCACCACCATCTAGCTGTGCCTCCTAGCACATGGGTTGCACACCTCGGTCTCTGAACATCGGGGCACACCATAATCAGGAAGGTGTACTCCAAATGGGCAATCCATCTGGCTGCTGCTAGAGCATCACCTGATGCATTGAACTTCTCTGGCTTCCACTTCACGAAGTCCTTCAACCATTTGCCAAGCTCCTCGGCACCCTCTACCACATCTGCCACAAGGGCTGCTGGCTCCTGCGGAGCTGCGCCCTGCTGAAACAAGCGAGTCAACTGCTCGATATGGGCTCGGGACTCTTCCCGCTGCGCGGCCAACAAGGCCTGGGTCTCTGCCCTCTGGTCACTCAATAGGTCGACCACCATAGCCCTCATAGAATCAGCAAATTCTGCTCCAGGAGCAGTCTCACGGCACTCGGATGCCTCAACGCCTACTCTGGGCGCAACAGGGGGAGCTACAGGCGGAATGCTATCGATCCTCGGCTTGAACGATGTCCTGCAGGCATCGATCGATCCTGATACCTCGACCTGCTCTCGCACCTCCTCTTCCGGCGCGGGGGATTGGCATGCTAGCGATCTACGCTCAAACCAACAACGAGTCAGAACCTGCTCGTCTCCGCTCTACAACACTATACAAGGCATACACTAGATGAAAGGTATTGTAAATTCTTAACCCTTTTCTAAAACAAATAGTAAACTTAGGCGTGCTGATGACTCGTCCAGTCTGGTGATCATGGGAAAAACGACCTACAACAAAAGGTCAGTCTATAGAATCTATGACTCTGAGCTCTGATACCAACTGTAAAGACCCGACCTGAATGGGGCTCTAAATGGGACTTCACCTCAATGCATGCATTCAAAGTTAAAAACAATAAGTCAAGACAATTTTCCTGAAACCTGTCCCTGTCTCCAAGCACCTGTTCCAAGATAAATACGTTTCCAAAAGATTACTCTGATCAGAGATTTATTAAAGAATTCAAAACTTTCGATCAAGGTAACGACGATGCTTTGGAATCAGTAAAAACATTCGTAAAAACATCCTGTGGCTCCGTGTCTTGCTTACATGCATTCAGAGGAAACAAAAACATAAAGAGTCATAACACAAAATCAGAGTTTGACGGCTGGTCCCCATGATCACAGCTCCTCCTTCAGCCATCCTGTCTCGCATCTCGGTTACCTGTGGAAAAACCACAAAAATAAGGGTGAGTAACGAATTACTCAGTAAGAATCCCCAACCGGGGTACAATACGATATACATGGTCATCTAGATGAGTGTATGCAAGCTATGAGTATAAACACAGAATAGAGCACATAGCTTGAGTCCATACTTGTACCTCGGATGCCAACTCAGGGTCTTAGTCCGAAATAATCCACCACACAATACGCCCTATACGAGAAACGAGTCCCGGCCTCAGCCCGTCTACTATCGAATGAAGGGTGCACTAACTCAAGATCCCGAGGAGCTCTCCAGTCGGCGCTGGAATGAGCGTAAGCGCGCACCGCGTGCTACTACAGACTATGGGGGGTGTCGGGTCTAGTGGCAAGCTGCCCATGTCCAGTCACCACGCCTAACTAAATCTCTGGATCGGTGTCACTGACATAGGGGTGTGAGACCTGGACACGTGAACTATGTCAGCCTGAACCACCGCTTTTGAGGCTAAGGAACCAGTCGTGGTAGGCTTACACCAGGAAGCCGTCCTTGCCCTAACAGGTGGCAATCAAGGGCTACGGCCGAACACGCTGAGGACGTGCCGACTGCTGGGGACGAGGAAATGCCAAGTCATCATCCCGACCGTTGGGGCATTTAACAGTCTGCCACCCTCACCCAAGATTGCATGGCCAGCCGTTAGGGTTAGCTAATCCCTAACAGGATCAGGGACGGAGCACCATCTCGTACGTCCCTATCGGGGATGCAAGGTTCGTTATGCACCCGGCCCGGATGTTGCTATCTACCTGCACTCTAACCTGTCATAGCAATCAACAAACAATCCAATACATTCCAACACGTGCTCAATAAGAATACAACGAACCTAGCATGATACTACGAAGCAAGAACATATACGAGCATGCCAGAAAGGAACAACCTAGCATGGACTAACATGAGAAACAACGTAGGAATTCATGCCAGTCGGGAATTCAGAATAGAGCACTTATCACTACACATGTCAATAAACACAAACAAGCAATCAATCAGCAATCACAAAATATATCGCAGGGTCCACACAACTCCGGTAAGAAATCCTTACCTTGGACGGGAGGCGATTAAACACAAAATCCTAAGCTGCGAACGAACTCGAGCTAGCTACCGAGAACCTAACAAGCATAACAACAATTACAAACCATAACCTAAATTTAACAAAACAAATAGGCTCGGCTAGGAAGCACTCACACGGCTCGGCGACACGGCTCGGGGCGCTGGGCAGCGACAGGGCACTCGACACGGCGTTGGGGCGCGGGCTGCGCGCGGACAGGCAGATGCTCGGGTGCGACTCAGTGCACTACGCTGCTCGGCTATCTGGCGCAGTGGAGCTGGCTTCTGCGCGCGATCGAGGGGGCGAGCTGGCCGGCTGTTGCGCGCGATTGAGAAGGGAAGATGAACTGGGCGAGCTCGGGCGATCGAGTCGACGATGGAACTGGCGAGCTCGGGCGAATTGGTGCTGGTTGTCTACCCTCGGCTAGCTGCACGAAACCTACACAACTCTCATCACTCTCTCGGCCAGCAATGGCTAAACCAGAAACAGGGGACGAAATGAAGGAGAAGAAGAAGGAGAAGAGGGCTTACCGGGATGACGTTCGGACCTCCGGCTGCTCGAGATGAGAATTGGCTTCGAATTGGGGAAGAAGAGCTCGGCGAATTGTGCTGGTCGGCGAGGGAGAAATCGCGAGGGAGCTTGGTCGGTCGAGGGAAAAAATCGCTAAGAAGAAGATGAAGACTCGGGGCCGATTTCTTCTTTTAAATTAAAATTCAAAACTCACTTGAACCAAGGCTTAAGTACAAGGTGGTGCAGAAAGATTAACAAGAGCGTTTGGAAGCTCAATTGGCAATGACACCCAACTCGCCTCCGAAGCCACCAAGGTTCGAAACCCACCCTACGCACCATTTAATTCCCTATTTTATTTTGCATTTTACCAAGCCCAAATACCTTCACAAAGCTTCCCAACCTATTTAATCCATCTCATAATTTTTTTGGCAATTGGAAAAGACATAACCGGCCCGACCAAATTACCAAAATACCCCTAGGGCATACCGGGAAGACCGGGATGAAAAACCCGGGCCGTTACAGTTGTTCTGTTCTGGCATGTTCGTATTCTGTTCTGTTCATAGTACCATGCTAGGTTCGTTGATTCTTCTGAGCATGTATTGGTATGTTTTGCTGTTAGCTGTTATAGCATAGTGTTCTGATAGGTAGCATCATCCGGGCGAGGATGCATAACGTAACTTGCATCCGTGGCAGGGACGTGTGAGGCAGTATTCCGTCCTTGATCCGTCCTTAGAGTTTAGCTAACCCTAACGGCAGCCCAGTTGTAATCTTAGGTGAGGGTGGCAGACTGTTAAATGTCCCAACGGTCGGGGGAATGACGAGGCCTTGCCTTGTCCCCGGCAGTCGACACGACCTCAGCGTGTTGGCAGTAGCCCTTGATTACCACCTGACAGGGCAAGGACAGGTTCCTGGTGTAAGCATACCATGGACGGTTCCTTAACCTCAGGTGTTGTGGTACAGGCTGACATAGTCATAGTGTCCTGGTCTCACACCACTATGTTCAGTGACACCGATCCGTCCATTCTTTTTTAGGCATGCGTCATCTTTGGACCAGGCGATGCGCGCTTTAGACCCAAAGACCTCCTGGTTTGCGGCGATGATGCGCGCGCGCACGCGCCATTACAAATACGATTGGAGAGCTCCTCGGGATCTTGGGTTCAGTGCACCTTTCGTATCGACAGTAGTAGTAAAGCTGAGGCCGAGACTAGTTTCTCGTAGAGTACCGAATTTCGATGTAGTTCCCGGAGTAAGACCGTAAGATGGCATCCGTTGTATTTATGTATGGATTAAGTAAAATGCTATCTTCAGTGTTAGTATTTATAGCTTGCATACATTCTGCTAGATGACCAGTTGTATCGTATTGTACCCCGGTTGGGGATTCTTACTGAGTAATTCGTTACTCACCCTTATTTTTGTGGTTTCCATAGGTAACCAAGGCTCGAGACAGGATGGCTGAAGGAGGAGCTACTGATCATGGAAACCTGCTGTTTTACAAACTCTGAGTTTATGTTTTATGTTTTTTATCCCTGAATGCATGTAGTTGGGCACGGATCCCTTAGAATGTTTTTGGATTGTATCTGGATTCTGTCTTTTATTGAACTGATTTGGAATTGAATGTTTTGAAATAAAATCTCTGATCAGAGTATGTTTGAACTGTTTTTAGCTTGGAACAGGTGCTTGGAAACAGGGACAGGTTTCAGGACATTTTTAATTGCTTGTTAAATGAAAGGTTGCAAGTTTTACATTTTGTTCAGAATCTGGATTACAATCTTGCATAACATATTTAAGTTTTAGAAGCATGCATTGAGGTAAAGGCCTAGGTTAGGACCTATTTCGGGTCGGGTCTTTACAAGTTTGTAGCTGTTTTGTGTTGTAAAGGATGCAGTGCTGGTCGCATCGAGCTTTTCGAGGAGGCCTGGGTTTAGGCCAATTCGCACTAGGGGTGTAGGTGATTCCATAACCCACCCGGAGTTCAGCTTCCTCGCTAGTCGTTGTGCCCGTTTGGTTGTTGTATCCGTTTTCTGTGATTGCACATGTTTCAGATGCTTGAGAGATCTAGCTCGGTGGTAGTCGGATGACTACAAGTGTGAAGTCGTTCGAGGGAAATTAGAAGCTTTTCCAGGGTTACCGAGAGTCGGGTGCAAAAGATGTTGAAGGTTGTTAAGGGCTAGCACGTCCGAGCTCTCGCGCTTGAGTTGTGGGCTTGTGAGCCAGTTTGTTGGTAGTTAATATAACTGCCCTTGAATTTCCTTAGTATGAGAAGAGTTAGCATCGATGATGCGAGTTTGTTTTGGCAGTGGAGCCATGAGATTATTGGTTTATGCAGAGTACATCAAGTGGACACATTGAAACGAGGTATGATAGTTGGTGTGTTATGCTCTTGTAGAGTAAGTGGGTCAAGGTTGCACTTGTCGTGAGTTGACCTCGTGTAGATGTTGGACACTTGGTGCTCTTCGTTAGCTGTGGTTCTGCTAAGAGGCGAGTATGCCTCGTGTGAGAGTACTTGTTGGACTTGGATGTTAAGTAAACTAGAGGGAGCTGCACACGCCGGTGCACTTCTCTGTAGCTCGCTCTGTGGTGTAAGTTTTGGAAACCGCGAGAGGTTCGTGTTGAGAAACCAATGCTCAGCCCTTGAGGTGTTAGGGCTTAGTTTTTGTCAAGTTCCCTAACTTTGGTTGTAAGGATACCGTGCTAGTAGCCAGATTGTTGATTTAGCAAGTTATGCTAGTTGGACTGTTGAACCGTGTGACGGCAGTGTGTGTCCGAGGGTTGTCGGAGGAACCCTAAGTTGTGGAGAGCCTCACCAGAGCTCAGTCAGACCCAGGCAGTGTCCTCGGTGGAGTTTTTGGATGCTTGTAGACGGTTGGCAAGCTATAGTTTGTTTTAGTAACCTCCGCGTTGGTTTTTGGAATTGTTAGCAAGGTGGTGCTTGGTGTTGACCAAGGTTTGGTTTCCCTGTTGTTTTATGAGCTAGCTTGGTGAGAACAAGCGGCGTTGCCCTGAGGACTTGTTCCTGTGCGGGAAGTTTCGGGAGTTGACCCCTCCTTCGTTGTTTGGGTAAGTACTGCTAGTTCTAAGTTGGTTGTTGTAGCCGTTGTTGAGCAAGATAGCGAACGTGTGTGGAGTTCGCTGCCCTTTGAAAGTTATTTTGTAAGGAATCGTTCCCGCATAAGAGAAGTCAGGTTAGCTCCTGCGTAGTGGAGTCGGTTAGAGTGGTGCTAGCAAGTCGTAGAGTGTTGGCCACTTGAGGGTGGTGGCCAGGTCAGTTAAAGGATATCTGCATCATGTTGCTAGCAGGTTGTAGGTTTTTCAACCACGCAAATGCAGTGGTCAGTCCAATTCAAGAGTTTGAGTTGTTGCTGGAGAGTTGTTGGATCTTTGGAGTTTGAGAAACCCATAGTTTCTGTGGTGGTTGAGTTGCACCGCGGTTGCCAGCCTCGAGTCTTGACCTTTGAGGTGGCCTGCTGGTTTGTGTTGCTTGCGATCCGCCATCCATCGTGGTTGTCATTATTCGTATTCCATGCGATGTTCTGGGTGTGGAGCTTCTGGTTGGAAGATGAGTTAGGCCCAAGCTAAAAGGAGGAAGTCCTTGGAGTAGCCAGTTGGACTTGAGAGTTGCATGTGCTTGGAGTCGAGTGTCGCTGTTGTAAGCTTGAGTTGAGTTCTGCAGAGCAAGCCTTTCTCAGGCTTTGTTCCTTGTTGTTGTGCGTTCGCAGTTGGCATTTTAGCTAAGCCAAAGTTGAGTAGGGTTGGCACAGTGGTGCTATGGCATTGGTTGGATAGACCTTTGAGTGGTTATCCTCAAGCTGTTGTGTTTGCAAGCAGCCGCGTGGTGTTATCTTCCTTGCTACTCGGTATTTCCATGAGAGGAATGTGGTTGATTCCTTGGCTGGCGAGGTTCTCTTAGGCTAGATGCTGGTAGGATTGAGTGGGAATGTTTGCAGTCGGCCGTTGAGGGGCCCTAGTTTATTGGTTTGGCTAGGTGGAGCCTGTGCCTTGGCCTTGTTGTTTAAGTGTGGCCGTGGCTGAGGTTTCAGCTGGTGTGAATAGTTTTAGCCGTCTGGTGAGCCTGAAGTGTGCCCTAAACCTTGGCACGGCGATTTCTCTTTAAGATGGTGGCATAGTTGTTTTGGACCCGTACCATTTGGTGAAGTTTGTCGTTAGGGTCAGGCGCCAGTCGGTGGTTCAAATGATTCTGTTGAGGTTTACAGGCAGGTATTGGAGTTTGCTAGTCTCTTGTGAAGCGAAGGGAGGCTGGCTGATTCCCGAGACCCGAGAGTTTTAGTTGATGGTCAACTTGGCGTAGGGTTGAGGTTGTTGGTTATCAGCTGTGGGTATTCAGAGAAGTTATGTTGGTGCCCGACGCAGTGTTTTAGAGCTTTTGATCAGTCAACGTACTTTATAAAGTAGCGCCGTGGTGAGGCGTTTTGAGTTTGGTAAGCAGGGATAGGTTAGCCCCAAGGTTGTAGGATCGTTGGAGAGTTGGAACGAGACGGAGCAGTGGCAGACCGATTAGCACTGTCACGTCTCTTTCTTTGGAAATCTGTGTGTAGCTCATTTTGGTCGGAGGTAGTTGTGGCAGACTCGTTGTCTTTGTGGCTTTGAGCCTTTGGAACAGAAAAAGGTCTGAGTTTCGAGGATAAACTGTTGGAGTTTTTAACCGGGAGTTCAGTTGGTTAAAGTTTAGTGGAGTTTTCCTGGAGTTGTTTTAGTCTTAAGACTTTCGAAGACGAAAGTCTTAAAAGGAGGGAGTATTGTAATGGCACAGGTGTCTGTTTCGGTTCCCTAGCTATGTTCGGTTATTATTTCGGTTGTTCGGTTGGGCCGTTAGGGAAGTTTTAGCCTTAGGGGCATTTTGGTCATTTTGCCCTCAGGGCCGGTTTGGTGTTTAACCAGAATTTTTGGCCGTTTCTGTCATTCGTTTAGATTGGTTGTTCTTCGGTTTCCGATTTCTAGGGTTGGCATGCATTTTGAGAAGTTTGGTGGCTTTCTGGTTAAAGGAGAAAATAAGAATTATTTGTGTGGTTGTTGGGACTCGAATGGTGTTGGATTTCGGAGTTTGGCTTTTAGATAAAATGGGAAATTAATTAGTGTTGTTGCTGGGTTTCGAACCTACGACCTATTAGGCTTTTGGTTGCTTGGATTGAAAAAGGAAAATGTAAAAGAAAATTGTCTAAGCCACGTCTCAAACCCGAGTTGTGTTGTTGGAGAAGGTTGCAAAAGCAAGCTTATTCCAGTTAAGCTGTTGTTAGTAGTTTTATTCTTGTCTCGGTTGTTTTTCAGTTGACCCTTTATTAGCTGGAGTTAAGATTAAATGAAAGATAAAGGGATTTTGGCTTTTGGTGTTTCATTCGTGTAGAAAAGAGAGATCGCAACCCCCCTATTCTCCTAATCGCAATACACCTTCTTCCAGCCGATCAAGCCTCCCAGGAAAGCAGCCGGCCGTCTATCTCTTCCTCCCTTGCTGCCGGTGCTGTTGCTGATCCCTTGATGGTCCGGCCGATCGAAAAACCAACACAGCCCTTGAACGCCCAGAAACCCGATCACCCAAGCCTTGCCGTTCGCCCAAGCAGCACCAGCGGCGCAGCAGCGAACCTAGCCCGAGCCTTGTTGCTACGTTGTCTCACCGCACATGACAGCCCGACTCGTAGTGTGCAGTCGCTTCGCCCAGTCAATCGGTCGCCACACAGGACAACCCTTCTCGCACTGTTCCTCGCCTCGACCGATCGCACCAGCGTGCGCGTCGCCCCAGCGAGCAGCAGCTCTTCGCGATACCTTCACCAACACGCAGCCGCGAGCTCCCTCGCTGTCCCTGCCAAGGCTTCTCCGCTCGTTCATGTGCCCTTTGACGCAGCAGCCTTCGTGTAACGGCCCAGGTTTTCATCCCGGTCTTTCAGGTATGCCCTAGGGGTATTTGGTAATTTGGTCGGGCCGTCAGGGCCGTTTATGTCTTTTTCCAGTTGCTAAAATTATTGGATGGGTTTATGTAGGTTTTTTAGGCTTTCTGGATGGGTTTGAGCTTGGATAGATGCAAAAGTAAAAATAAAGGAAATTGTGTTGCAGCTGGGATTCAAACCCGGGTCTCCTTGAAAGCCTGTGGGGATGCGTGCCAGATGAGCTATTGGGAGCTCTTGTTACTCTTTCCGCGACATATCTTGGTTAGCCTTGGATCTTTGGAGTTTTGGTGCATTTGATTAAAAAAAAAAAAGAAGTGTAGGGTTTTGTCTTCTTCTCCAAATGCATTGTGGCGCGAGATCGCACGCACAGTTGCTCCCGAGATCGCCAGCGTCGTCGATTCGGCTGCCAGTCAGTCCGCGCACGACGCCAAAGCCGCTGCGAAGCTCGCGCCGCGCTCGCGCTGCGCGCAGGCCAAATTGCGTCGCTTTGCCTCGCGCGCGTCGCGCGCGAGCCAGCGCCTCGCCGCCTCGCGCTCGCGCGCCCTTGCGCTGCGCCTAGGCTTAGCTAGCCGGCCGTCTGCGCCAAGTCGCGTGCGAATGCCTTTGCCACCCTTCTACGCCCGTCACCGCCCAACGGCGTCCCTCGCCGCCATCGCGCCCATCAGGCTCAAGCAGCAGCCTCCTCTTTGTCTTTGCTGCCCGTCCTCGTGTTAGCCGCGCTGCGTGAGTTGCTCCCGAGCCGAGCCTTGTTTATTTTATTATATTTAGACCTATGGATTGTGATTATTATTGTGTTTGTTAGGTTCTCGGTAGCTAGCTCGGGTTCGATCGCAGCTTAGGATTTTGTGTGTAGTTGCCTCCCGACAAGGTAAGGATTTTTTACCGGAGTTGTGTGGGCCCTGCGATATTATATGTGATTGCTGTTTGTATGCTTGTTTGTGATTATCAGCATGTTTAGTGATAGGTGCTCTATTCTGAATCCCCGACTGGCATGATTTCTTATGTTGTTTCTCATGTTAGTCCATGCTAGGTTGTTCTGTTCTGGCATGCTCGTATCTGTTCTTGCTTCGTAGTATCATGCTAGGTTCGTTGTATCTGTTGAGCACGTATTGGATTGTTTTGGATTGTTTGCTGTAGATATTATAGTTTAGAGTTCAGGTAGGTAGCATCATCCAGGCCGGATGCATAACGTAACTTGCATCCACGATAGGGACGTACGAGATGGTACTCCGTCCCTGATCCCGTTAGGGTTTAGCTAACCTTAACGGCTGGCCCTGCAATCTTGGGTGAGGGTGGCAGACTGTTAAATGCCCCAACAGTCGGGATGATGACTTGGCATTGCCTCGTCCCCGGAAGTCGGCACGTCCTCAGCGTGTTCGACCGTATCCCTTGATTGCCACCTGATAGGGCAAGGATGGCTTCCTGGTGTAAGCCTACCACGACCGGTTCCTTAGCCTCAAAAAGCGGTGGTTCAGTGACATAGTTCACGTGTCCAGGTCTCACACCCCTATGTCAGTGACACCGATCCAGAGATTTAGTTAGGCATGGTGATTGGACCTGGGCAGCTTGCCACTAGACCCGGCACCCCCCAGAGTCTGCAGTAGCATGCGGTGAGCGCTTACGATCATTACATCGCCGACCGGAGAGCTCCTCGTGATCTTGAGCTAGTGCACCTTTCGTATCGACAGTAGACAGGCTGAGGCCGGGACTTGGTTCTCGTATAGGGCATTTTGTGTGGTGGTTTATTCCAGACTAAGACCCTGAGTTAGCATCCGATGTGTATGTGTGGATTTAAGCTATGTGCTCTATTCTGTGTTCATATTCATAGCTTGCATACCTTTCTGCTAGATGACCATGTATATAGTATTGTACTCCGGTTGGGGATTCTTAGTGAGTAATTCGTTACTCACCCTTATTTTTGTGGTTTTCAACAGGTAACCAAGGTGCGAGACAAGATGGCTGAAGGAGGAGCTGTCATCATGGGAACTAGCTGTTCATCTCTGATTTTATGTTATGACTCTTTGTCTTTTCTTTTCCTCTGAATGCATGTAGCCGGGCACGGAGCCCTAGGTTGTTTTCTGAATGTTTTTACAGATTCCAGTACTGTTGTAACTGCTGAAAGTTTTGACTGCTTTAATAAATCTCTGATCAAAGTAAACTTTTGGAAACGTATTTATCTTGAAACAGGTGCTTGGAGGCAGGGACAAGTTTCATGAATTTGTACTGACTTTAAATTGAATGTTTGAATGTTTTGGTTTTAATTAAAATCCGAAAGTCATTTCTGCATATTGTCTTTTACTTTGAATACATGCATTGAGGTAAAGGCCCATTTCGAGCCCCTTTTGGGTCGGGTCTTTATAGTTGGTATCAGAGCTCAGAGTCATAGATTCTGTAGACTGACCTCTTGTTGTAGGTCATTTTTCCATGATCATCAGCACTCCGACAGTCATCAGGTACGCCTAAGTTTACTTTTTAGAAAGGGTTAAGAATTTACAATACTTTTCTTCTAGTGTATGCCTTGTGTAGTGTTGTGGAGCGGAGACGAGCAGGTTCAGACTCGTTGTTGGTTTGGGTCCAGAGCACCATCATCCCAACTTCCCGCAGTGTAAGATGTATGTTTGCAGCTTGTCAGGGTATCCACATAGATTCAGATACCCCTGGGACACCGTCCTAGAGAGAGGCAGAGATTAGACTCCCGTAGGCCCTTGCGGTATGGCCCAGCTGTTATTTTCCCCTAGAGAGAGGGTGGAGGTGTTTTGCCCTAGAGTACCACTCCAGGAGAGGAGTTAGCTTTGGCTTTTGCTCATGTTGATGCTTGTGGAGCAGGTCCTAGAGTGGACTAGCCTGGGTAGTTCAGGTGTGGATCTTGAACCTTAGCAGATTGTTTGATTGCCCAATGAGTAGCTGCAGAGTTGGTAGCCTTCGAGGAGGTTGCTGAGAAATCTTTGTTCTCTTGTAAAGTGTTGTTGTTTTGCAGCAAGTAAGTCGGAACCCTGTGGTTAAGGGTGCAGCGAGCAGTGTTCCCATTGGACTTGATCTGTTGGTGGTTTCCTCAGTTGTCTTGTAGAGTTGAGCACTCTTCTTATGGTGCGCTCCTAGAGCAGAGCTAGCTGCTGCATGTTGAGAGAGTCAGCCGGAGTTTTGTTGAGCATCATGTGGAGATGCAAGAGTAGGCCGTGAGACTTCAATTAGATGAGATGCCATAGGTAGGGTTGTTTGAGTTTTGAGCCCTTGTATGCCTAGCCAGAGTTTTGTCACTTGAGGTTGTGACCTTGCTGGCCCCATTTGTAGTAAAATGTGGATTTGGTAGTAGTGGCACTTGAGGTGCATTCGTTGGTGTGCCGCTTTGGCACTAAGTCTGGTTCAGGCCTGAGTTTGGCACGAGTAGGACAGATGGTTCTATAATTCATCCGGAGTTTAGCGCACTCCTTTAGCCTTTGGATCCGTTTATGGCAGTTGCACCTATTTAGGTCGTGCAAGAGGGCTAGTTCAGTGGTAGTCGAGGACTACAAGCCAAAGGATGTTCGAGAGGAGCTGGAGCCTCTTCCCAGTGTTATTGGGGGTTGAGTAAGTCAGCAGGTTGACGGTTGGTAAGTGCTAGTGCGTGTGAGTCTCACGCTAGGGCTGAGGCCAGAGATCTTTGGGGTTGGTAGTGCGGTCCACTACCTTCGGGTTCCTAAACCTGAGTTGAGTGAGCATTGTAGATGCGAGTTCGGTCCAGCAGAGGGACCATGAGTTGGATGCCCGTGAGGTGAGTAGGATGCCTTATGAGAGGAGTTGGACGCCTTATGTGTAAGCACACTTGGTAGAGACTTGGTATAAGGTAAGTTCGGTTTGGCATTGTTATGCTTTAGTAGAGCAAGGTTGCCGCAGCTTCGAGTATCGTGTGGAGATGGAACTTTCGGTGTTCCTTTGGTTGATTGTATCTCTGCCAGAAGTTAGTGTTGCCTTTTGGAAAGCACCTGTTAGTCTTGGATCTCTAGAGGAAGGTTGAGAGTTGTGCACACAAGTGTGTTTTGTGTAGTTCGTTCTGGTGGCGAGAGTTTCAGAACCATGTAGGGTTTGCATCGGAGAACTGGTGCTCAGTTCTTGGAGAAGTTGGACTCCAGGTGGATGTTGTAAGGCTTTAGTTGAGGTTGTAAGGATACCGTGCTCGTAGTCGGGTTGTTGCTTAGGCAATTTTGTTAAGTTGAACCTAAGCTTGGTTGGTGGAACCTCTTGTGTTCATGGTTGGAGTTCAGATGGTACTGAACAAATGGTGGTTGTAGTGAAGCCGCGTAGTTCCTGACCGTAGTTGCTAAGGGTGTTGCTTGGAATCCTTACCCTGGGTGGAATCTACGATGTGGCTGATGCTTTGAGTAGGAGGATGACACATTCTGAAGCGTTTTTGGTCTTTTTGGTTTCGAGGTTCGGTGCAGGCCAGCATATTGTAATGCTGGGAAAAAGAGTTGTTGTTCAGGCAGTTGGCTGTTAGACCGTTAGACGACAGTGTGTGTCGAGGGTTGCCGAAGAACCCTAGTTGTGGAGAGCCTCACCAGAGCTCAGTCAGACCCAGGTAGTGAGTTTCAGTTGGCAAGCCGGAGTCGTGTAGGTTGTATACCTCGGGTGAGTTGCTGGCAGATTTGGTAGGCTAGCATGCTGGAGTTTGTTTGGAGTAGAGTCCAGATTGGTTCCGGTGTGGTGGCGAGTTGGTGCTTGGTGTTGACCAAGGTGTGGTTTTGAGTTGCTAGAAGTTAGTTTTGCTCGTGGGGCGAGTGGTTTGTGCCCTGTTGGTTGTTTTCCTGTTTCTAGGATGTTGAGAGTTTCCCCCTTTGGTGTTTGGAGGTGTGTCTTGGCTAGTGTGTGGTTGGAGGTTCAATTTGTGGTGGACCCCCCTATTGTTGCCCCCATAAGACTTCGGTGTTGTTGCTTTAGTTGAGCAAGACAACGAGCGTGTGTGGAGCTCTCTGTCCTTCGGTTGTCCGCTTGTAAGGAACTGTTTCTCCTTGGGAGTTGCCAGATTATTCCTTGGTCTTGGAGTTGATGGTAGTGGTGCTAGCAAGGGGGAAAAGTATGTTGGCTGCTTGGAAGCAGTTGTTTGTCCAGTTAAGCGGACCCTTGAGTGGTGTTCTGGAAGTTGTTGTTAGGGTTGTTCTACTCTTGTGAGTGTTGGGCCTAGTCGGTGAAGGTTCTTTGTGTGTTTGGCCCGGGAGCTATTGCACCTTTGTAGTTGAAGAACCCCTTTGTATCAGTTGTGGGTTGTAGTTGCACCATTGTGGCTGGATTAGGGTCTTGACCTTTTGAAGGATCCTCGGGTTAGTGTAGCTTGCGCTCTGCCAGCCATTGTTGGTATTCTTGTTCTTGGTAGTTGGTGTTAATCGGGTAGTGGCGTCCCGTTTGTGAAGTTTCGGTGGGAAGGTGTAATAAGCCTAAGCTAGAGGTTTAAGCCTGTATGTGTTATCGTTTGGACTTGTGAGATGTGTTTCATATTTGAGGCAAGCTTCGTTCCGTTGCTTGCATGGAGGTAAGTTTGGTGGAGGGAGCCCTCTGGGGCCCGGTTGTTGGCAGGCTGACTTGTCCAGCCAGTGATTTGAGTCGGGCTAGAGTTGAGTCGATTGACATAGCTATGCAGTTTGTAGTTGTGTGAGCTTCTGGGTGCCTAACACTCAAGTTGTTGGATTGGCTAGTTGAGGTTGTTGTGTGAGTTCGAATTTTTGGAGGATTGGTTTCAGTAGCTAGAGCTCGCACCTCGCCCAGATGGAGATGTCATTACTGTGGAGTAGTGGCATAGTGGTTTCGGGCTAGAGTTGTTGTCACCAGGGTGTGGCAACAAAGGTTTGTTCTAAGCAGTGCGTTGATGAAATGTGGTTCTGGTGAGCGTTGTTAAGAGGCTTATGAGCCGAGTGCAGTCCTGTAGTGTTTTCACCCTCTGACCGATGGTCTTTTGGGAGGAGTGAGCCAGATCCTTCAGAGCTTGTTGCGAGTTGGTGTTTCCGTGATTAGGCAGCGGGGGACCAGTGTTAGTTTTACGAGGTTGCTTTGGGTAGCAGTCCCCAGCTGATAGTTCATGAGGTTTCATTGAAGAGTTGTATGGTAAATGTTGCAGGTTTCTAGTGTTGTGAGATAAGATTGGTGACCGTCAGTTTTTGGATCCTGAGTTGCTGCGATTGCCAAGAAGATGCGAAGTCTGAGAAGATTAGAGCTCGTTTGTGTCACCAGAGCGAGCGGAGAGGTACGCCATGTACGTCTGCTGCGAGATTTAGAGTTTGAGGCTGGACAATGCGTGTTTTTAAGGTTGCACTGATGTGAGGTGTGTTGAGGTTTGGTAAGCGTTGGAAGTTGAGTCCCCGTTTTGTTGGTCCGTTTGAGATTCTTGAGAGGATTGGCAGAGTTGCATATCTGTTAGTTTTTTCCCGTCTTTGTCAGCTGTATAGTGTTTTCATGTATCGATGTTGAGGCAGTATGTGCTGGACCCATCGCTCATTGTGGACTTTGAGCCTTTGCAGCTGAATGAGGATTTGAGCTTCGAGGGGAAGCCTGTGAGTATTCTGGTCTTCGAGGCGAAGACGTTGCGTAATCGTGAGGTCCGTTTGGTAAAATTTCAGTGGAGGAGTTAGAGTTCAGAGGAGGTCGCTTGTGAGCGGGGAAGACGGGATGAGATTGCAGTATCCTGTGCTGTTTCAGTCTTTAGGACTTTCGAGGACGAAAGTCATAAAAAGGAGGGAATATTGTAACGGCAGAGGTTTTCATCCTGGTCTTCTAGGTATGCCCTAGAGGTATTTAGGTAATTTGGTCGGGCGGCAGGGCCGTTTATGTCTTTTTCCAGTTGCTAAAATTATTGGATGGGTTTATCTAGGTTTTTGAGGCTTTGTGGATGGGTTTGAGCTTGGATAGATGCAAAAGTAAAAATAAAGGAAATTGTGTTGCAGCTGGGATTCGAACCCGGGTCTCTAGGAAAGCCTATGGGGATGCGTGCCAGATGAGCTATTGGGAGCTCTTATTACTCTTTCCGCGACATATCTTGGTTAGCCTTGGATGTTTGGAGTTTTAGTGCATTTGATTAAAAGAAAAGAAGTGTAGGGTTTTGTCTTCTTCTCCAAATGCATTGTGGCCTCCCAAGCTTGTCTCCCTAGCTCCCCAAGCCGAATTTCTTCTCCTTAGCAGCTCCGAGATCCGATCGTTGTTCCGGTAAGGTTCTTCTTCTTCTTCTTCTTCTTCTTCTTCTTCTCCTCCTCCGATTGAGGTGTTGTTTGGCCGAATGAGTAGAGGTGTGTGTGTGTTTGTGTTTGGTTGCAGCTAGTCGAGAGAAGCCCTCACCCAAGAAATTTCACCGTAGCACGCACCACGAGATCACGCCCAGACGCGCCCGGCCACGCGCGCCGCGATCGCATGAGTCGCCCAGATCGCTGCAGGTTCGTCGCACGCACCAGGCCGCCCAGATCGCTACAGGTCCGTCGCCTGCCTCGCGCCAGCACGCCCGTCCGCACGTCGTCCCAGCGCCAGCGCGCCTTGCCCGTCCGCTTGCCGCGCCCAGCCAGCCGCCCGCTACGCGTCGCGCGCAGCCTCTCCGCCGCCGCCCGCCCGCGCCGCCAGCGTCACGGTCCCTCCCGCCATCAGCGCCAAAAGCCCGACCTCATTGTCTTGCTTTGCCCGTCCGCGTGTGAGCGGCGCCGCGTGAGTTGCTCTCGAGTCGAGCCTTGTTTATTTTATTATATTTAGGCCTATGGATTGTGATTATTATTGTGTTTGTTAGGTTCTCGGTAGCTAGCTCGGGTTCGATCGCAACTTAGGATTTTGTGTGTAGTTGCCTCCCGGCCAGGTAAGGATTTCTTATCGGAGTTGTGTGGGCTATGCGATATTATATGTGATTGTTGTTTGTATGCTTGTTTGTGATTATCAGCATGCTTAGTGATAGGTGCTCTGTTCTGAATCCCCGACTAGCATGATTTCTTATGTTGTTTCTCATGTTAGTCCATGCTAGGTTGTTCTGTTCTGGCATGCTCGTATCTGTTCTTGCTTCGTAGTATCATGCTAGGTTCATTGTATCTGTTGAGCACGTATTGGATTGTTTTGGATTGTTTGCTGTAGATATTATAGTTTAGAGTTCAGGTAGGTAGCATCATCCGGGCCGGATGCAGAACGTAACTTGCATCCACGACAGGGACGTACGAGACGGTACTCCGTCCCTGATCCCGTTAGGGTTTAGCTAACCTTAACGGCTGGCTCTCCAATCTTGGGTGAGGGTGGCAGACTGTTAAATGCCCCAACAGTCGGGATGATGACTTGGCATTGCCTCGTCCCCGACAGTCGGCACGTCATCAGCGTGTTCGGCCGTATCCCTTGATTGCCACCTGATAGGGCAAGGACGGCTTCCTGGTGTGAGCCTACCACGACCGGTTCCTTAGCCTCAGGTGCGGTGGTTCAGGCTGACATAGTTCACGTGTCCAGGTCTCACACCCCTATGTCAGTGACACCGATCCAGAGATTTAGTTAGGCATGGTGACTGGACCTGGGCAGCTTGCCACTAGACCCGGCACCTCCCAGAGTCTGCAGTAGCATGCGGTGCGCGCTTACGCTCATTATAGCACCGATCGGAGAGCTCCTCGGGATCTTAAGCTAGTGCACCTTTCGTATCGACATTAGACAGGCTGAGGCCGGGACTTGTTTCTCGTATAGGGCATTTTGTGTGGTGGTTTATTCCGGACTAAGACCCTGAGTTGGCATCCGATGTGTATGTGTGGATTTAAGCTATGTGCTCTATTCTGTGTTCATATTCATAGCTTGCATACCTTTCTGCTAGATGACCATGTATATCGTATTGTACCCCTGTTGGGGATTCTTACTGAGTAATTCGTTACTCACCCTTATTTTTGTGGTTTTCCACAGGTAACCAAGGTGCGAGACACGATGGCTGAAGAAGGAGCTGTGATCATGGGAACCAGCTGTTCATCTCTGATTTTATGTTATGACTCTTTGTCTTTTCTTTTCCTCTGAATGCATGTAGCCGGGCACGGAGCCCTAGGTTGTTTTCTGAATGTTTTTACGGATTCCATCTTCATGTTATGTAATCACAAAGTTTTGAATGCTTTAATAAATCTCTGATCATAGTAAACTTTTGGAAACGTATTTATCTTGAAACAGGTGCTTGGAGACAGGGACAGGTTTCATGAATTTGTACTGACTTTAAATTGAATGTTTGAATGTTTTGGTTTTAATTGGAATCCGAAAGTCATTTCTGCATATTGTCTTTTACTTTGAATACATGCATTGAGGTAAAGGCCCATTTCGATCCCCTTTTGGGTTGGGTCTTTACACTTCGCTCAGCGACTGCAGCCTCTCGCCTCGCCTTCACGCCCGTGCCTAGCCGCAGCAGTAGCTCTTCGCGCCCAGCCGCCGTTGGCCGTGCCAGCGTGCCAGCAGCTTGGCCGCGACATCGCGTCGCCCCAGCAGCCGTGTCTTCGTGTGTTTTTGGGTAACTTTCCCTCGAGCTGCTGCCTAGTTGTTTGGTTACTTCATCTAAGGGGCTGTTCTAAATTAGATTGGTTTATAATTTATATTCGTTGTGCTTGTTCTTGCTAGGTGCGATTGGTTGTGGATTGACAGCTTTAGGATCTTCTTTTCGTTGTGCTTGCTTGTCTTCCAAACCAAGTAAGGATTTCTTACCGGGGTTGTGTGGGGCCTGCGAAACACTTTAATAGCACATTTATATTTTGCGAGTATGTATGAGCATTCTAGTGGATAGGATCTTTGTTTCCGATTTGCTGGCATGTTTGTTGTCTTGTCATGTTAGCTCCATGCTAGGGATTTTCTTACTCTGGCATATCCATGTTTCCTGTTTATGTTCCATAAAGCCATGCTAGGGATTTTCTTGCTCTGGCATATCCATGTTTCCTGTTTATGTTCTGTAGAGCCATGCTAGGGATTTTCTTGCTCTGACATATCCATGTTTTCTGTTTATGTTCTGTAGAGCCATGCTAGGGTTGTGTTGTCATTGATTTCTACCTGGTCGAGCTGTTAGCTTGTATTACTGTGCTTAGGAGACTGTTACGAGTTGCTAGTGCAGGTCTCGATTGGGTAAGACCCCGAAGGGCACCAATGCGTTGTCAGTGTGTGTAAGTCCCCGATGGGCATCATACTGTTGCGGTATGTGTAAGTCCCCGATGGGCATCATAGTGCAGCTAGGGAGTGTAAGAAGACCCTGTTGGGCAGCTTGTGAACCTAGGAGGAGTAAGTTCCCGATGGGCATCCTTGAGCTTAAGCTGGTATAAGACCCCGATGGCCTTTCGTGTTTTGAGTAGGTGTAAGACCCCAATGGGCATCCTCGAGCTTAAGCTGGTGTATGTCCCCGATGGGCAACCTTGAGTGCAGTTTGAGTAAGACCCTGTTGGGCATCATCGCGCTTAAAAGTGAGTAAGTCCCCGATGGGCCTCACCAGGTATAAGACCCCGATGGGCATCCTGCAAGTGTAAGTCCCCAATGGGCAACCTCGAGTGCAGCTTGAGTAAGACCCTGTTGGGCGTCATAGTGCTCTAAAGTGAGTAAGACCACGATGGGCATCACCAGGTGTAAGACCCCGATGGGCATCCTTGAGTTTGGGATGGTATAAGACACTGATGGGCATCCAGGTGTTAAACCATATGTAGGTTGTAGTTGTAAGTCCCGAAGGGCAGCTCGGTAAGTCCTTGATTAGGCAAGTTCTGGAAATGTCGATTAGCTTGAACCAAGTTGTTTCCTCTGTGCTCGTGTTTGGTTGCATGTATCTGTTTGCTAGATGATTGGTTTTTCGTATTGTACCCCGGTTGGGGATTCTTACTGAGCGACTCATTGCTCACCCTTATTTTTCTGTGGTTTTCCACCAGGTAACTTGGGACCGAGACTGGATGGCTAGGAGGAAGCTGCTGGATGATCATGGACAGAGTACTTTGAGTCTTGTTGCGTCTGTTCCTAATTCTTTTGCATGTAGACAGGGCAAGGAGCCCTTAGGTGGACTTTGTTGTATTTCTAGATGTTAAACTATTTGCTTCATTTTTGCTGAAATTAGTATGGATGTTTTTATTTGCAAATAAAAGAAACTCTAGCCAGGGTTAGATTTGATAAATGTTTTGACAAGTGCGTGGAAACAGGGATAGGTCCAAAAACAAAAACTGAATTTCATTGAAAGCAATTTGTTTTAAAGTTTTTATGAATTCCGCGTTTATGATTCGAGTCTTTTTACGTGCATAAGGGTTTAAGACCTAGGTTTAAGACCCTATCCGGGTCGGGTCCTTACACTTTGTCACAAACGTTTCGGGCAAAATATTCCAATTTTGCATTACGATGTTCCGGGAGCTAAAACAAAAAATTCGAATAGATTTCAATGTTTAAAACCTAAAGTTTGTCATAAGAGTGTTTGTTTCGAGCTTTTGGCAACAACGTTCAATATAAACTAGTCCAATGGCGCATCACCATGTTTCGCCAGGTAAAACCAAAAAATAGAAAAAGGATTTATGCTTTGAAAACCTAAAGTTCGTCCCTAGACGGTTTGTTTCAAATATTTGGCATAAACGTTTAATGTAAATTATTCCAATGCTGCATCACAATGTTTCAAGAGGGATAACCAAAAAAACTCGGATAGATTTTAGCGTTTAAAATCTAAAGTTCGTCTCAAGAGTGTATGTTTCGAGCTTTTGGCAACAAAGTTGAATGTAAACTATTTCAAAGTTGCATCACCATGTTTCGCGAGGTAAAACTAAAAAGATCATAAGGATTTATGCATTGAAAACCTAAAGTTCGTCCCTAGACGGTTTGTTTCAAAGATTTGGTATAAATACCAATGCTACATCACAATGTTTCGGGAGAGAAAACAAAAAAACTAGGATAGATTTGTGCGTTCAAAACCCTAAAGTTCGTCCCGAGAGTGTTTGTTTCGATTCTTCAACGCAAACGTTTCGCGCAAAATCGTCCAATGTTGCATTACGATGTTTCGGGAGCTAAAACGAAAAACTTGGATATATTTCAGCGGTTAAACCCTAAAGTTCGTCCCAAGAGTGTTTGTTTCGAGCTTTGGGCAACAACATTCAATGTAAATTATTCCAATGTCGCATCACCATGTTTCGCAAGGTAAAATAAAAAAATCAGAAGGATTTATGCGTTCAAAACCTAAAGTTCGTCCGTAGACTGTTTGTTTCAAAGATTTGGGATAAACATTTAATGTAAACTATTCCAATGCTGCATCACAATGTTTCGGGAGGGAAAACCAAAAAACTCGGATAGATTTATGCGTTCTAAACATAAAGTTTATCCCGCGAGTGTTTGTTTCGATTCTTTATCACAAATGTTTCGCGCAAAATAGTCTAATTATGCATTACGATGTTTTGGGTGCTAAAACGACAAACTCGAATAAATTTTACCATTTAAAACCCTCAAGTTCGTTTCAAGAGTGTTTGTTTCGAGATTTTGGAACCAACGTTGAATGTAAACTATTCCAATGTCGCCCCTCGATGGTTTGTTTCAAAGATTTTGTATAAACGTTAATGTAAACTATTCCAATGCTGCATCATAATGTTTCGGGAGGGAAAACTAAAAAACTCGGATAGATTTATGCGTTGAAATCCTAAAGTTTGTCCCGAGAGTGTTTGTTTCGATTCTTTGTCGCAAACGTTTCGCGGAAAATAATCCAATGTTGCATTACGATCTTTCGGGAGCTAAAACAAAAAACTCGAATAGATTTCAGCAATTAAGAACTAAAGTTCGTCATATGAGTGTTTGTTTCGAGCTTTTGGCAACAACATTCAATGTAAACTATTCCCATGTCGCATCACCATGTTTCGCGAAGCACAACAAAAAAAATCATAAGGATTTATGCGTTGAAAACCTAAAGTTCGTCCCTAGACGGTTTGTTTCAAAGATTTGGCATAAACATTTAATGTAAACTATTCCAATGCTACATCACAATGTTTCGGGAGGGAAAACTAAAAAACTCGGATAGATTTATGCGTTACAAACCTAAAGTTTGTCTCGAGAGTGTTTGTTTCTATTCTTTGTCACAAATGTTTCTGGAAAAATATTCCAATTTCGCATTACGATGTTTCGGTAGATAAAACGAAAAAGTTGAATAGATTTCAACGTTCAAAACCTAAAGTTCGTCACAAGAGTGTTTGTTTCGAGCTTTTGGCAACAACGTTTAATGTAAACTATTCCAATGGAGCATCACCATGTTTCCCCAGGTAAAACCCCAAAAAAGCAAAAGGATTTATGCTTTTAAAACCTAAAGTTTGTCCCTAGACGGTTTGTTTCAAAGATTTGGCATAAACGTTTAATGTAAACTATTCCAATGCTGCATCACAATGTTTCAGGAGGGATAACCAAAAAACTCGGATAGATTTCAGCGTTTAAAATCTAAAGGTCGTCTCAATAGTGTTTGTTTCGAGCTTTTGGCAACAACGTTCAATGTAAACTATTTTAATGTCGCATCACCATGTTTCGCGAGGTAAAACTAAAATGATCAGAAGGATTTATGCATTGAAAACCTAAAGTTCGTCCCTAGACAGCTTGTTTCAAAGATTTGTTATATACATTTAATGGAAACTATACCAATGCTGCGTCACAATGTTTGTTTCGGGAGACAAAGCCAAAAAACTCGGATAGATTTATGCGTTGAAAACCTAAAGTTCGTCCCATTAGTGTTTGTTTCGAGCTTTTGGCAACAACGTTCAATGTAAACTATTCCAATGTGGCATTACCATGTTTCGCAAGGTAAAATTAAAAAATTCAGAAGGATTTATGCGTTCAAAACCTTAAGTTCGTCCGTAGATTGTTTGTTTCAAAGATTTGGCGTAAACTGTAAGGGACTGACCCGAATGGGGCACTAAATGGGCCCTTACCCCAATGCATGCATTCAAAGTAAAGGACATTTAAACAGATATGATTTCGGATTCCAATTAAAACAAAACATTCAAAATAACCCCTTTAAAAACTAAACAATTTCCCTGGAACCTGTCCCTGTTTCCAAGCACTTGTTCCAAGATAAATACATTTCCAAAGTATACTCCGATCAGA
This sequence comes from Sicyos edulis, assembly GCA_036507275.1. Taxonomy (NCBI): domain Eukaryota; kingdom Viridiplantae; phylum Streptophyta; class Magnoliopsida; order Cucurbitales; family Cucurbitaceae; genus Sicyos; species Sicyos edulis. The sequence goes on along the minus strand of CM071857.1, from coordinate 17,729,851 downwards.
GATTTCTTAAAATCATTCAAAACATGTCTAGATACAGTAATGCTGGAATCCACAAAATATTCATAAAACATCCTAGGGCTCCGTGCCCGGCTACATGCATTCAGGGGAAAATAAAACATAAAGAGTCATAACACAAAATCAGAGTTTGATGACTGAGCCCCATGATCACAGCTCCTCCATCAGCCATCCTGTCTCGCAACTTGGTTACCTGTGGAAAAACCACAATAATAAGAGTGAGTAACGAATTACTCAGTAAGAATCCCCAACCGGGGTACAATACGATATACATGGTCATCTCGATGAATGTATGCAAGTTATGAGTATAAACACAGAATAGAGCACATAGCTTAGCCCACACTTGGGCCTCGGATGCCAATTTAGGGTCTTAGTCCGGAATAATATCACCACACAAGTCGCCCTATACGAGAAACAAGTCCCGCCTCGGCTGCTCTCATCGTCGACGAAAGGTACACTGGCTCACAATCCCGAGGAGCTCTCCGATCGGCGCCAGAATGAGCGTAAGCATGCACCGCGTGCTACTGCAGACTATGGGGGGTGCCGGGTCTAGAGGCAAGCTGCCCATGTCCAGTCACCACGCCTAACTAAATCTTTGGATCGGTGTCACTGACATAGGGGTGTGATACCGACACGTAAACTATGTCGGCTGAACCACCGCACACGGGCCAAGGAACGGTCGTGGTAGGCTTACACCGTGAAGCCGCCCTTGCCTTAACAGTGGCAATCGTGGGCTCTTGCCAAACATGCCGAGGACATGCCGGTGCCGGACGGCGAGGCAATGCCAAGTCATCATCCCGACCATTGGGGCATTTAACGATCCACCACCCTCACCCAAGATTGCGGGGCCTACCGGTAGGGGTTAGCTAATCCTCACGGGTCCAGGGGACGGAATGACGGCTCGACGTCCCCGCCTTGGATGCAAGGTACTTTATGCATCGGCCCGATGATGCTATCTACTCGCAACTCTAACCTCGCCTTAGCAATCAGCAAACAAATCCATAAAATCCAATACGTGCTCAATAAGAATACAACGAGCCTATCATGATACTACGAAGCAAGGAACAGATACGAGCATGCTAGAAAGGAACAACCTAGCATGGATTAACATGAGAATTAAATCAGGAAAATCATGCTAATCGGGAATTCAGAATAGAATACCTAGCTATACATGTCAATAAACACAAACAAGCAGTCAATCAGCAATCACATATAATATCGCAGGGTCCACACAACTTCGGTAAGAAATCCTTACCTTGGTCGGGGACGAATTGACACGAAAACCTAAGTGGCGAGCGAACCCGAACTAGCTATCGAGAACCTATCAATCACAACAAAAATCACACAATAGGCCTAAATATAATAAAATAAACGAGGCTCAACTCGGGAGCAACTCACGAGGCGCGACGAACGCACGAACGAGCCGATTGCACGAACGGGGCTGGTTGGGCGCGTGGCGGCAAAGACACTGGACGGGCGCGCGGCGTGACACCTGAGCTGGGCGAGGCGTCTTGTGGCGCGCGCGAGGCGATCTGTGCGCGCTTTCGGCCGCGGCGGGGCTCTGTTTCTGCGTGCGAATAGGGGCGAAGGACAAACCCGAAATCGAGCGATCCGAGGGGATTCGACGAGCGATTCTTTGATGGCGAACTCCCCTACACTAGCTGCACAAAACCCATACCTCAAATTACCTCGACTCGGCCGGAAATGGCGAAGCCCGAACAGGGGAGAAGAGCTCGAATTTTGGAGGAGAAGAAGAAGAAGAAGATGTACCTGCTACTCGGGGTGAGATCGACTTCGAATTTGGGAGAGAAGCTCGGCTGAATCGAGGTTGGCGAGGGAGAAACGCGAGAGGGAGCTCACGTCGGTCGAGGAAGAAAAGAGAAGGAAAATCGCGAGGAAGGAGAAGCTTCTCGGGCGGGCTGGCCTTTTAAACCAAAACGCGCATAAAACAGGCATAAATATTAGATCGCGCGTTTAGAAGCACAAGAGCGCTCAGTGGCTTGACTGGCAGCGCCCCTTGCCCAGCCTGCAGGGCGTCCTTGGCTCGAATCTCACTCGACGCGCTATTTAATTCCTTATTTATTTTTACCTTTTTCCAAGCCCAAATGTCTTCACCAAAATTCCCGATCTCATTCAAATCGACTCATAATTTTTCCGGCAATTAACAAATACAAAACTGGCCCTGCCGGCCTGACCAAAATTACCAAAATGGACCTGGGCCTCCCGGGAAGACCGTGATGAAATTTCCAGGCCGTTACAATATTCCCCCCTGGTAAGACTTTAGTCCTCGAAAGTCCCTTAAGACTGGAACAGCTCGGGATACTGCAATCTCATGACTCCTCCACTGAACTTTTACCAACCGGATTTCACGATTACGCAGTGTCTTTGTCTCAAAAGCAAGAATCCCCACTGGCTTCTCCTCGAAGCTCAAATCCTCATTCAGCTGCAAAGGCACAAAATCAACAATGTGCGACGGGTCCGGCACGTACTGCCTCAACATCGAAACATGAAAAACACTGTGCACTGCTGACAATGACGGAGGCAAGGCTAATCGATAAGCAACCTTGCCGATCCTCTCCAGAATCTCAAACGGACCAACAAAACGGGGACTCAGCTTTCCACGCTTGCCAAACTTCAAAACACCTCGCATCGGTGCGACCTTTAGGAATACATGTTGACCAACCTCAAACTCCAAATCCCGACGCCGAACATCGGCATAACTCTTCTGTCTCCTCTGAGCTGTCAACATACGAGCTCTAATCTTCTGCACGGCACCATTGGTCAATCTGCAAAGAACTCGGGACCCAAAACCTGCCTATCACCAACCTCTTCCCAGAACACAGGAGATCGGCAATGCTTACCATACAAGGCCTCGAATGGAGCCATCTGAATCGTCGACTGATAACTGTTGTTATATGCAAACTCCATCAGATACAGATACTGGTCCCAACTGCCCGGGAAATCCAACACACAAGCCCTCAACATATCTTCGAGAATCTGGTTCACCCTCTCAGTCTGTCCATCGGTCTGAGGGTGAAAAGTTGTGCTGAAACTGCACTCAGTGCCTAAACCCTTCTGGAGCGCTCTCCAGAAACGAGAAGTGAACCTCGAATCACGGTCAGACACAATCCTCACAGGCACACCGTGATAACGAATGATCTGCTCCAAAAACAACTGCGCCCACTGTTCCACGGTATAAGTGTCTCTACCGGGAATGAAGTGTGCGCTCTTAGTCAATCGATCGACTATCACCCAAATCTGAGAGAACTTCCTCGGAGTCCTCGGCAAACCAGAAATAAAGTCCATGGAGATCTCTTCCCATTTCCACTGAGGCACACTCGTGGTTTGCAACAAACCTACTGGTCTCTCTGCTGGTGCCTTCACTTGGCGACAAGTGAGACATCGACTGACAAACTCCACAACATCTCTTTTCATACCCATCTACCAGAATGTCTGCTTAAGATCCTGATACATCTTGGTACCCCCGGGGTGCCAAGCAAACGGAGAACTGTGGGCCTCTGAGAGTAACTCTGCTCGCAATCCTGCAACATCCGGAACACACTACCAGCCTCTGTACGTCAGCCCACTGTCTGGTGAAAATACGAAATCAAAATCTCCATCAGCACTAACTCTGTCACCCAATTTCTTAAGTGCGGGGTCACTTAGCTGACTATCAATAATCCACTGTCTAATCGATGGCTGGACTGTCAACCCAGCTATTCTGGCAGTAACCTCACCCAACAACACTGCAATCTCAGCCCTCTCGAACTTTCTCCGTAATCTGGGCTGGGAACTCAACAACACCGCGGAGTGCGACGTCTTCCTACTTAAAGCATCAGCTACAACATTTGCTTTTCCCGGATGGTACAAAATCTCGCAGTCATAATTCTTTTACCAACTCTAACCATCTCCTCTGCCTCATATTCAGCTCCTTCTGAGTAAACAGATACTTGAGGCTCTGGTGTAACGACCCAACCCGAATGAGGTTCTAAAATGGGCCGTTAACTTAATGCATGCAAAAGGAAAACATAAAAAGATCCAACCTAGGGTCGGATTGAAACTTTTCAAACATAAGAGTGGAAAACATTAAAGCAAACTAAACATTCATTTACAAAATAGTGACTGATCAGTACTTTTCTTAAAATCATCAAAACAGTTCAAACCATAAGTTTTCCATACAGACCAAAATCCATTTACATGCTGTATTCAAAATAAAACAAAATAAGACACGACAGAGTGTCAAGAAGATCCATGATCTCCCAAATACCTCCGCTAGCCACCTGCGGTCTTTGTCTGAGTTACCTGAAAGATAAATAAGGGTGAGTATAAAAATACTCAGTAAGAATCCCCAACCGGGGTACGATACGATGCAATCAATCATCTAGCAACCTAGTACACATGCAACAGATATCAACACAGATCTTAGCTCAACGAGCTTAGAAGACAATTTGGAGTCCTCGGAAGTCTCCTACTTCCAGCCTAATGATTGGTTATCCTAACCAATCCTGGGACATCTCTGAGGGTCTTTCTCCCTCAGCCAGTTGATCAGCTCAAAAACTGATCCCAAGGATGTCCTCAAGGGCCTCTTACCCTTGCTAATAAATCTGGACTATCGGGAGAGTACCCGAAGTATGGCTCTAAACTGGAAGGAATGGTGTACTCACGAACATTAGCCCGGGGGAGCACTCCGAACCGGCGACTAACGCGTGTGCGCGCACACCGCATGCTCTTCTGCAACCGGCGTAAATGCCGGGGCCTAAGGGCAAACTACGCGGGCCAGGTACGCATGCCTAAAACTTGGAAGCGGTGTCACTGATCACAGTAGCGCGAGGCCCTCGGCGCTCTTACATGCGGCTGATCCACCGACTGGCTAAGAACCGGCCACGGTAGGCTTACACCGTTGGCAGGGTTCCACTCTAGCAGGCTACAAACTAGGCTAATGCCGATGAGGTAGCTAATTCTCATTGGCTGCCGGGAGGGGAAGCAATATACGTTATGCCTCGCTCTACCCCCGACCGGTGGGGACAAAGTACGTTGTGTCCACTCTCAGCCTCTGGATGATGACAAACCCTATAACACTAGCTAAGAGTACAGAGTGAGAGATTCCTGGCTAACATATACAATAGACATCAATCATACATATCCTATCATGATACTACGAACTTAAAGCAGGAATCTTGAGCATGTTGGAAGAACAAACCTAGAATGGCACTAACATGTACAACAGGCAAACATGCTAGCAAGAATTCAATCACAAGCTATCCTATCCACTAACATGCTCATAAAAGTAAACAGGCATACAAGGCACAATCAAGAAAGCATCGCAGGGTCCACACAACCACGGTAAGAGATCCTTACCTGGAAACAAGCAGAAAATAATAATTATCACGACCAACGATTAATGACCCTCGAGCTTTAATCGAATCTCGAACAACCTAAGCATTTCAATAAAACACCCAATTTAATTACAAATCAGCAGCCAACAACTCGGAATCCAAAGAGGGAAAAGACTCGGGAATTACCAACCGAGAAGCACAAGGCTCAGCCAAAACAACACAGGCAGGCGGGGTGGTCGGCAGATAGATGGTCGGGTCGGGCGCCAGCGCCGCAGGAGGCTCGGCCGGGGCGCTGCTCGCTCGCGAGGAAGCTCACCCCAAGCGCGCGGCGCGAACGAGCTCTGAGGACGCGATGGCGCGCGGCGAGGCTCGGCTAAGCGAAGGCACGCTGAGCCGAGAGCGCGACGCTCTGAGAGCCGCGATGGCGCCGGGCAAGGTTCGGACGACACACACAGCGACGAGGAACGCGCGCGCGCTCTCTGCACGTGCGGGTGGGTGGGCGAGCTAGGGTCGACTTAGGCGGTCTTGCACGGGGTGGCTCGCACGGTGCGGCTGGCTAGGTGCCTGGGGCGAGCAAAGGGCTCGGGTGAGGGCTAGGGGTCGGGTGAGGGTGAGAGAGAGAGAGAGAGAGAGAGAAGGAAATAAAACACATGGGAAAAATGGGGGATTTTCTTATTTTAATAATTTCCTTTTTTCCTTTTTTTTTTCTTTTTTTTTTCTTTTCATCCTTATCCTTTTAAAATACAACAAAAATCCCATTTTTGGCTTCCTCTTCGTGACCCGGCTGAAGCAAATATTTCCAATAATAAAACTCACTTATAAATCACTAAGGCAAAGGTTCAAATCCCAAATCCAGACCGGAGAGCAAAAAGACCAAAATACCCCTAAGGGTTAAAAAGCTCTAACGGCCCAACCGATTGCCCTAATACTGAACTGAGAGTACCTGGATAACCGGAATGGAAAACTGGGCCTTTACACTCTAGTGATCGGTAAATATCTGAATCCGCTCACCATACAGGTAATGCCTCCAAATCTTCAGTGCAAACACCACTACTGCCAACTCCATATCATGAGTCGGATAGTTCTGCTCATATGGCTTCAGCTGGCGGGAAGCATAAGCAATGACCTTCCCGTGCTGCATCAACACACAACCCAACCCGAACTTGGAAGCATCGCTGTAAACCACGAAACCACCTGTCCCCTCCGGATCGCCAACACTGTGTCTTGTAGTCAAAGCTGCGCTTGAGCCTGGCAAAGCTCTCATCACACCTACCGTCCCAAACAAACTCGACACCCTTCCTCGTCAGACGAGTGAGGGGCGAGGCTATGGCGGAAAAATCCTTAACAAACCGACGGTAGCAAACTGCCAAACCCAGAAAGAAACGGCTCCTACGAGCAGACAACCGAAGAACAGAGAGCTCCACTTACACTCACTGTCTTGCTCCACTAAAGCCAGAAGATCAAAATCTTACGGGGTAGCAACAGGGGTCCACCACGAACTGGACCTCCAAATACCAACGGGGCAACTCTCAACTTTCCTGGAAACAGGAAGACAACCAACAGGGCACGAACCATTCGCCCCACGAGCAAAACTAACTTCTAGCAATTCCAATCCACACCTTGGTCAACACCAAGCATCAACTTGTCACCATACCAGAACCAATCCGGACTCTACTCCAAACTAATATTAACTTGCTAGGCTACCAAGATCGCGGCAAATTCCCCGAGGCTACAAACTACACTACCTCCACATTGCCAACCGAAATTCACTACAGGCTCGACCGAGCTCTAGAGAGAGGCTCTTCACAACCTAGGGTTCTCTCGACAACCTCGACGACACCACCGCCAACTAATGGACTAACAACCAACCGCTGAACAAACAACAACTCCATTTTCCAAAGCATCATAACCATGCTTTGGCCAACTCCAACTCCTTGGGAACCAAGAGGATCTGAAACGCTACCGAATGCGTCATCCTCCTACTCAGACATCAACCACAACATAACTCCTATCCAAGGAAGGATCCGAACAACTCTCTCAGCCATGACGATCAACAAGAAGATCCGCCAACCAAGCTTAGGTCCAACTTAACAAATCTTACCTAAGCAACAACCTGATACCACGAGCATGGTACCCTTACCACCTCACTAAAGTCTTACCAAACCCACCTGGAGTCCAACTTTTCCAAGAACTGAGCACCAGATCCCCAAGCAAACCCTACATGGATCTGAAACTCTCGCCACAGAACGAACCACACAAAACACACTTGTGTGCACAACTCCCAACCTTCATTTAGAGATTCAAGACTAACAAACGCTTTTCCCAAAAGCAACACTAGCTCCTGGCAGAGATACAATCAATCAACGGAACACCCAAAGTTCCATCTCCACACGATGCTCAAAGCTGTGGCAACCTTGCTCTACCAAAGCATAACCATGCCAAACCAAACTTACTTTATACCAAGCCTCTACCAAGGGTGCTTACCCATAAGGCATCCAACTCCTCTCACAAGGCATCCTACTCACCTCATGGGCATCCAACTCATGGTCCCTCAACTGGACCCAAACTTGCTTCTACGATGCTCAACTCTCCGGAGATTTAGGCACTCGAAGGTAGTTGACCGCACTACCAACCACAAAGATCTCTTGGCCTTAACACTAGCGTGAGATGCACGCGCACTAACACTTACCAACCGACAACCTGCTTGACTTACTCAACCTCCAGTAACACTGGGAAAAGGCTCCGGCTTCTCTCGAACATCCTTTCGCTTAAAGTCCTTTGATTACCACTGAACTAGCCCTTTTGCACGACCTACACAGGTGCAATTACCATAAACGGATCCAGGGCTAAAGGAGTACGCTAAACTCCGGACAGCATAGTACCATCTGCTATACTCATGCCAAACTCAGGCCTGAACCAGATTTAGTGCCAAAGTGGCACACCAACCAATGCACCTCAAGTGCCACTACTACCAAATCCACATCTTACTACAAACGGGGCCAACAAGGTCACAACCTCTAGTGACACGAACTCTGGCTCGGCTTACAAGGGTTCAACTTCAACAACCATGCCTAAGGCATCTCATCAAGCTGAAGGCTCACAGCCTACTCTTGCATCTCCACATGATGCTCAACAAACTCTGGCCGGCTCTATCAACATGCAGCAACTAGCCCTACTCTAGGGCTTACCAAAAGAAGAGTGTTCAATTCTATCAAACAACTGAGGAAACCACCAACGGATCCAAATCAGTGAGGGAACACATCGCTTGCTTTGCACCCTTAACTCTGAGGTTCCGCCATCGGCTGCAAACAACAACACTTCACAGAAGCACAAAGATGCCTCATCAATCTCCTCGAAGGCTACCAACTTTGCAACCACTCTCTGGGCAACCAAATAATCTATCAAGGCTCAAGATCAACACTTGAGCTACCCAGGCTAGTCCACACGGGGACCTGCTCCACAACAACCACATCAGCACAACCACAACTAACTCCTCTCTTAGAGTGGCATTCCAAGGCAAAGCACCTCCACCCTCTCACTAGGGGAAAACCAACAACTGGGCCACAGTTGGCCTATGGGAGTCCAATCTCTACCTCCCTCTGGAACGATGTCCCAAGGCATCCGAACCTACCTGGATACCACAACAAGCCACAACATACATCACACACTGCGGGAAGTTGGCATGATGGCGCTCTATACCCAAACCAATAACGAGTCAGAACCTGCTCGTCTCCGCTCCACAACACTACACAAGGCATACACTAGATGACAGGTATTGTAAATTCTTAACCCTTTTTCTACAACAAATAGTAAACTTAGGCGTACCTGATGATTGTCGGAGTGCTAGTGATCATGGGAAAACGACCTACAACAAAAGGTCAAACTACAGAATTTATGACTCTGAGCTCTGATATCAACTGTATGGGACCGACCCGAATAGGGAACTAAATGGGCCCTTACCCCAATGCATGCATTCAAAGTAAAGGACATTTAAACAGACATGATTTCGGATTCCAATTAAAACAAAACATTCAAAATAACCCCTTTAAAAACTAAACAATTTCCCTGGAACCTGTCCCTGTTTCCAAGCACCTGTTCCAAGATAAATACATTTCCAAAGTATACTCCGATCAGAGATTTCTTAAAATCATTCAAAACATGTCTAGATACAGTAATGTTGGAATCCACAAAATATTCAGAAAACATCCTAGGGCTCAGTGCCCGTCTACATGCATTCAGGGAAAATAAAACAAAAAGAGTCATAACACAAAATCGAGTTTGATGGTGAGCCCCATGATCACACGCTCCTCCTTGACCATCATCTGTCTCGCAACTTGGTTACTGTGGAAAAACCACAATAATAAGGGTGAGTAACGAATTACTCGGTAGAAGAATCCCCAACCGGGGTACAATACGATATACATGGTCATCTCGATGAATGTATGCAAGCTATGAGTATAAACACGAGAATAGAGCATATAGCTTAGCCCACACTTGGGCCTCGGATGCCAATTTAGGGTCTTAGTCCTAATAATATCACCACACAAGTCGCCCTATACGAGAAACAAGTCCCGGCCTCGGCTGTCTCTATTGTCGACGAAAAGGTACACTGGCTCACAATCCCGAGGGCTCTCGATCGGCGCAGTAATGAGCGTAAGCATGCACCGCGTGCTCTGCAGACTATGGGGTGCCGGTCTAGAGGCAAGCCGCCCATGTCCATCCACCACGCCTAACTAAATCTTTGGATCGGTGTCACCGACATAGGGGTGTGAGACTGACACGTAAACTATGTCACCTGAACCACCGCACTGGGGCCAAGGAACGGTCGTGGTAGGCTTACACCGTGAAGCCGTCCTTGCCTTAACAGTGGCAATCGGGGGCTCTTGCCAAACATGCCGAGGACATGCCGGCCGCCGGGGCGAGGCAATGCCAAGTCATCATCCCGACCGTTGGGGCATTTAACGATCGCCACCCTCTCCCAAGATTGCGGGGCCTACCGGTGGTGGTTAGCTAATCCCTCACGGGTCCAGGGACGGAATGACTGCTCGGCGTCCACGCCTTGGATGCAAGGTACTTTATGCATCGGGCCCGGATGATGCTATCTACCGCAACTCTAACCTCGCCTTAGCAATCAAAGAAACAAATCCATAAAATCCAATACGTGCTCAATAAGAATACAACGAGCCTATCATGATACTACGAAGCAAGGAATGAATCTGAGCATGCTAGAAAGGAACAACCTAGCATGGATTAACATGAGAATTAAATCGGAAAATCATGCTAATCGGGAATTCGAATAGAATACCTAGCTATACATGTCAATAAACACAAACAAGCGATCAATCAAAGAATCACATATAATATCGCGGGTCCACACAACTCCGTAAGAAATCCTTACCTTGGTCGGGGAAGAATTGACAAGAAAACCTAAGTGGCGAACGAACCCGAACTAGCTATCGAGAACCTATCAATCACAACAAAAATCACACAATAGGCCTAAATATAATAAAATAAACGAGGCTCAGCTCGAGAGCAACGCACGAGGCGCGACGAACGCATTTAACGAGCCGATTGCACGAACGGGCAAAGAACGGGTCTGCTAAGCGCTACTGGGCGCAGGAATAAGCGCGGCCGGGCGCGAGGTGGGCGCGCGCCTTCGGGCAAAGATACTGGAGGGGCAGCGCGCGTGACATGGAGGCTGGCGAGGCGATCTGCGCGCGGCTCGGCGGCAAAGGCTCTGTTTCTGCGCGCGAACAGGGGCGAAGGACAAACCCGAAATCGAGCGATCCGAGGGGATTCGACGAGCGATTCTTTGATGGCGAACTCCCCTACACTAGCTGCACAAAACCCATACCTCAAATTACCTCGACTCGGCCGGAAATGGCGAAGCCCGAACAGGGGAGAAGAGCTCGAATTTTGGAGGAGAAGAAGAAGAAGAAGATGTACCTGCTGCTCGGGGTGAGATCGACTTCGAATTTGGGAGAGATGCTCGGCTGAATCGAGGTTGGCGAGGGAGAAACGCTAGAGGGAGCTCAGGTCGGTCGAGGAAGAAAAGAGAAGGAAAATCGCGAGGAAGGAGAAGCTTCTCGGGCGGGCTTGGCTTTTAAACCAAAACGCGCATCAAACATGCATAAATATTCGATCGCGCGTTTAGAAGCACAAGAGCGCTCAGTGGCTCGACTGGCAGCGCCCCTTGCCTAGCCTGCAGCGCGTCCTTGGCTCGAATCTCACTCGACGCGCTATTTAATTCCCTATTTATTTTTACCTTTTTCCAAGCCCAAATGTCTTCACCAAAATTCCCGATCCCATTCAAATCGACTCATAATTTTTCTGGCAATTAACAAATACAAAACCGGCCCTGCCGGCCCGACCAAAATTACCAAAATGCCCCTGGGCCTCCCGGGAAGACCGGGATGAAATTTCTGGGCCGTTACATAAACATTTAAGGTAAACTATTCCAATGCTGCATCAAAATGTTTTGGGAGGGTAAACCAAAAAAGTCAGATAGATTTATGCGTTTAAAACCTAAAGTTTGTCCCGAGAGTGTTTGTTTCGATTCCTTATCGCAAACGTTTCGCGCAAAATAGTCCAATTATGCATTACGATGTTTTGAGAGCAAAAACGAAAAACTCAGATAGATTATAGCATTTAAAACCTAAACTTCGTTTCATGAGTGTTTATTTCGAGCTTTTGGAACCAACATTGAATGTAAACTATTCCAATGTTGCACCACCGTGTTTCACGAGGTAAAACCAAAAAAAAGCAAAAGGATTTATGCTTTGAAAACCTAAAGTTCGTCCATAGACGGTTTGTTTCAAAGATTTGGCATAAACGTTTAATGTAAACTATTCCAATGTTGTATCCAATCTTTCAGGAGGGATAATAAAAAACTCGGATAGATTTCAGCGTTTAAAATCTAAAGTTTGTCTCAACAGTGTTTGTTTCAAGATTTTGGCAACAACGTTCATTGTAAACTATTCCAATGTCGCACTACCCTGTTTCGCGAGTGAAAACCAAAAAAATCAGAAGGATTTATACGTTTAAAACCTAAAGTTCGTCCCTAGATGGTTTGTTTCAATGATTTGGCATAAACGTTTAATGTAACTATTCCAATGCTGCATCTTAATGTTTCGGGAGGGAAAAGTAAAAAACTCAGATAGATTTATGCGTTGAAAACCTAAAGTTAGTCTCGAGAGTGTGTTTCGATTCTCTGTCACAAACGTTTCGCAAAAAATAATCCAATGTTGCATTACGATCTTGCGGGAGCTAAAACAAAAAACTCGAATAGATTTTAGCAGTTAAAAACTAAAGTTCGTCATAAGAGTGTTTGTTTCGAGCTTTTGGTAAAAATGTTCAATGTAAACTATTCCAATGTCGCATCACCAGGTTTCGCGAGGTAAAACCAAAAAAATCAGAAGGATTTATGCGTTGAAAACCTAAAGTTCGTCCCTAGACGGTTTGTTTTAAAGATTTGGCATAAACGTTTAATGTAAACTATTCCAATGCTGCATCACAATGTTTCGGGAGGGAAAACCAAAAAAATCGGATAGATTTATGCGTTCAAAACCTAAAGTTTGTCTCAAGAGTGTTTGTTTCTATTCTTTGTCACAAACGTTTCCGGAAAAATATTCCAATTTTGCATTACGATGTTTCAGGAGTTAAAACAAAAAAATCGGAAAGATTTCAACGTTTAAAACCTAAAGTTCATCATAAGAGTGTTTGTTTCGAGCTTTTGGCAACAACGTTCTATGTAAACTATTCCAATGGCGCATCACCATGTTTCTCGAGGTAAAACCAAAAAAAAGCAAAAGGATTTATGCTTTGAAAACCTAAAGTTTGTCCCTAGACGGTTTGTTTCAAAGATTTGGCATAAACATTTAATGTAAGCTATTCCAATGATGCATCACAATGTAACAGGGGAGGGATAACAAAAAAACTCCGATAGATTTCAGCGTTTAAAATCTAAAGTTAGTCTCAAGAGTGCTTGTTTCGAGCTTTTTGCAACAACGTTGAATGTAAACTATTTCAATGTCGCATCACCATGTTTCGCGAGGTAAAACAAAAAAAAAAACAAAAGGATTTATGCTTTGAAAACCTAAAGTTCGTCCCTAGACGGTTTGTTTCAAAGATTTGGCATAAACGTTTAATGTGAATTATTCCAATGCTGCATCACAATGTCTCTGGAGGGATAACCAAAAACTCGGATAGATCACTACTACAAAAAAGACAATACTTGACACATGTTGAATGTCAACTAGAACGTTACTTGACGGTTTTCCAAACGTCAACTATACTGTTGTCAAGTAATGTATCTTTACTTGACGGTCGGTTAACCGACGACTATATATATAGTTGACATCAAATACGTATCAAAGACATAAGTGGGTTGGCGATTGTAAAGCGTCAAGCTTAGTTTCCTCATTGACACTATGAAAGCGTCAAGGGCAATAATAGGTTTGACATATGAGAACCGTCAAGTATAAGATATTGTTTGACAAGTAAAAAGCGTCAAGCAACGAATTTTTTTTTTTTTTAATTAAAATATTTATTCCACAATTTTCCCGTAAACCTGAAAGTATTCCTGCAAATCTGAAAGCATTCTTCAAACTCAAATATTTAATAGATTTGTAGAACCATAATAATAATATATATTTCATCAATCAAATGTTCCACTATGTACACAAAAAAGAATATGAAGATATATTGAACCTTTTGTTCCATTTACACAAAAAAGAACTTAACTACATTGAACCTTTTGTTCCATGTACACAAAACATACACTTCTGTAAGGACCCGACCCGAATGGGGCTCTAAATGGGCCCTTACCCCAATGCATGCATTCAAAGTAAAGGACAATATACAAATATGATTTCGGATTCCAATTAAAAACAAAACATTCAAACGTTCAGTTCAAAGTCCAGACAATTTTCCTGAAACCTGTCCCTGTCTCCAAGCACCTGTTCCAAGATAAATACATTTCCAAAGTTTACTCTGATCAGAGATTTATTAAAATCATTCAAAACCTTCCCAGATACAACAATGCTGGAATCCACAAAACATTTAGGAAACATCCTAGGGCTCCGTGCCCGGCTACATGCATTTAGGGGAAAATAAAAGACAAGAGTCATAACACAAAATCAGACTTTGATGGCTGGTCCCCATGATCTCAGCTCCTTCTTCAGCCATCCTGTCTCGCATCTCGGTTACCTATGGAAAACCACAAAATAAGGGTGAGTAACGAATTACTGAGTAAGAATCCCCAACCGGGGTACAATACGATATACATGGTCATCTAGATGAGTGTATGCAAGCTATGAGTATAAACACAGAATAGAGCACATAGCTTGAGTCCATACTTGGACCTCGGATGCCAACTCAGGGTCTTAGTCTAGAATAATCCACCACACAATACGCCCTATACGAGAAACGAGTCTCGGCCTCACCCTGTCTACTGTCGAATGAAAGGTGCACTAACTCAAGATCTCGAGGAGCTCTCCGGTCGATGCTGTAATGAGCATAAGCGTGCACCGCGTGCTACTGCAGACTATGGGGGGTGCCGGGTCTAGTGGCAAGCTGCCCAAGTCCAGTCACCACGCCTAACTAAATCTCTGGATCGGTGTCACTAACATAGGGGTGTGATACCTGGACACATGAACTATGTCAGCCTGAACCACCGCACCTGAGGCTAAGGAACCGGTCGTGGTAGGCTTACACCAGGAAGCCGTCCTTGCCCTGACAGGTGGCAATCAAAGGCTACGGCCAAACACGCTGAGGACGTGCCGACTGCCGGGGACGAGTCAATGCCAAGTCATCATCCCGACCGTTGGGGCATTTAACGATCCGCCACCCTCACCCGAGATTGCGGGGCCCGTTGGTTAGGGTTAGCTATTCCCTAACAGGATCAGGGACGGAGCACCATCTCGTACGTCCCTGTCGGGGATGCACGGTTCGTTATGCACCCGGCCCGGATGTTGCTATCTACCTGCACTCTAACCTATCATAGCAATCAGCAAACAATCCAATACATTCCAATACGTGCTCAATAAGAATACAACGAACCTAGCATGATACTACGAAGCAAGAACAGATACGAGCATGCCAGAAAGCAACAACCTAGCATGGACTAACATGAGAAACAACGTAGGTATTCATGCCAGTCGGGGATTCAGAATAGAGCACTTAGCTACACATGTCAATAAACACAAACAAGAAATCAATCAGCAATCACATAATATATCGCAGGGTCCACACAACTCCGGCAAGAAATCCTTACCTTGGTCGGGGAGGCGATTAACACGAAATCCTAAGCTGCGAACGATCTCGAGCTAGCTACCGGGAACCTAACAAGCACAACACAATTACACACCATAATCTAAATTAATAAAACAATTAGGCTCGGCTCGAGAGCACTCACACGGCTCGACTCGGGAGCACTCACACGGCTCGGCGACACGGCTCGGCGCGCTGGGCTGCGACAAGACACACGACACGGCGCTGGGGGCGCAGCTCGACGACACGGCTCGGTGAGCAGGGCTGCGACAAAACACGCGACACGGCGCTGGGGCGCGGGCTGCGCGTGACTCGGTGCGATGCGGCTCGGTGATGCGGCGCGGTGGAGCCGGCTTCTGCGCCGATGGAGGAGAAAACGAATTGGGCGAGCTCGGGCGAATTGGCGACAATTGTAACGGCCCAGGTTTTCATCCCGGTCTTCCGGGTATGCCCTAGGGGTATTTTGGTAATTTGGTTGGGCCGTTTATGTCTTTTTCCAGTTGCTAAAATTATTAGATGGTCTTATGTAAGTTTTCGAGGCTTTGTGGTGGTGTTTGGGCATGGGGAGATGCAAAAAGAAAATTATGAGTTAAAGATGTGTTTGATGGGTTTCGAACCCAAGTGGTCTGGGAAGTCAGGTGGGTGGTGTGGCCAATTGAGCCACCAGGTGTTTTTGTTACTCTCTCCGCAACATATCTTGGTTAGCCTTGAGTTCTTCGGGTTTTGGTGCATTTGATTAAATAAAAGAAAATTAGGTATTGTTATGTCTTCTTCTCCAAACCCCCATGGCCGCCCAACCCTTTTTCTCTCTAGCCATCTTGCGTGAGTCTTCTCCCGAGAGTCCTCTGAGTGTCGTTTCGGCCAGCCAAGCAACCCATGCGAGCAGCCCGGTCGAGCAACCAGCACCAGATCACACCAAGAGCCCCTGCGCCCAGCGGACGCGCTGCCAGCGCCAAAGAAGACGCAGCCGCCAGCGCCAGCCGCGTCGCGCCGCCAGCAGAGCGTCGCGGACTGGGATCCAAGCAGCGTCCGTCGCGTCGTAGCCGCCGCCAGCATCGCACCGCTTCGCCGCCGCGCCCAGCGCCGCCATCGCCACCGAGCTCGCGTCTGCGTCGCAAAGCATGAGCGCCGTCGTCGCGTCTCGCGCTCGAAGCGCCCTCCGCGTCTTCGCGTGCCGTCCGCGTGCCATCCTAGCACGCCCGCGCTTAGCGCGCCATCCGCGCTTGGCGCGCTGTCCGTCTGGCAGCCACGCGCCAGTGTCGCCCATTTGCCGCCATCAGCGCCCATCGCGCGCCAAAGAAGCAGCCCGCGCCGTCTTTGCCGCCCGTCCGCGTGTCGTCACCGTGATCGCGTGAGTTGCTCCTTTGAGCCGAGCCCTATTTATTTTATTATATTTAAGTCTTTAGAGTGTGATTATCATTGTTTTTGTTAGGTTCTCGGTAGCTAGCTCGGGTTCGATCGCAGCTTAGGATTTTGTGTGTAGTTGCCTCCCGACCAGGTAAGGATTTCTTACCGGAGTTGTGTGGGCCCTGCGATATTATATGTGATTGTTGTATGTATGCTTGTTTGTGATTATCAGAATGTTTAGTGTTAGGTGCTTTGTTCTGAATTCCCGACTGGCATGATTTCTTATGTTGTTTCTCATGTTAGTCCATGCTAGGTTGTTCCGTTCTGGCATGCTCATAATTGTTCTTGCTTCGTAGTACCATGCTAGGTTCGTTGTATCTGTTTAGCACGTTTTGGATTGTATTGGATTGTATGTTATTGATATGATAGGTTAGAGTGTAGGTAGGTAGCATCATCCGGGCCTGATGCATAAAGTATTTTGCATCCATGGCAGGGACGTACGAGGTAGTACTCCGTCCCTGGACCCCGTGAGGGTTTAGCTAACCCGACCGGTAGGCCCTCCAATCTTGGGTGAGGGTGGCAGACTGTTAAATGCCCCAACGGTCGGGATGATGACTTGGCATTGCCTCGTCCCTAGCAGTCGGCACTTCCCCAGCGTGTTCGGCCGTAGCCCTTGATTGCCACCTGATAGGGCAAGGACGGCTTCCTGGTGTAAGCCTACCATGACCGATTCCTTAGCCTTAGGTGCGGTGGTTCAGGCTGACATAGTTCACGTGTCCAGGTCTCACACCCCTATGTCAGTGACACCGATCCAGAGATTTAGTTAGGCGTGGTGACTGGACATGGGCAGCTTGCCACTAGACCCGGCACCCCCATAGTCTGCGCAGAGCACGCGGTGCATGCTTACGCTCATTACAGCGCCGACCGGAGAGCTCCTCGGGATCTTGAGCTAGTGCACCTTTCGTATCGACAGTAGACAGGCTGAGGTCGAGACTTGTTTCTCGTATAGGGCGTATTGTGTGGTGTGGATTATTCCGGACTAAGACCCTGAGTTGGCATCCGAAGTTATATGTGGATTTTCCGGACTAAGACCTTGAGTTGGCATCCGAAGTTATATGTGTATTTAAGCTATGTGCCCTATTCTGTGTTTATTTTCATAGCTTGCATACATTTCTGCTAGATGACCATGTATACCGTATTGTACCCCGGTTGGGGATTCTTACTGAGTAATTCGTTACTCACCCTTATTTTGTGGTTTTCCACAGGTAACCAAGGTGCGAGACAGGATGGCTGAAGGAGGAGCTGTGATCATGGGAACCTGCTGTCATCTCTGACTTTTTATTTCTATGATTCTTGTCTTTATTTTCCCCTGAATGCATGTAGCTGGCCACGGAGCCCTAGGATGATTTCTGAATGTTTTTGTGGATTCCCGCTTTATTGAATTTGAGGATGTTTCAAATGTTTTAATAAATCTCTGATCAGAGTGTACGTTTTGGAAATGTATTTGCCTTGAAACAGGTGCTTGGAGACAGGGACAGGTTTCAGCAAACTATATTGATTTCTGATTGAACCTTGCTTATTTTGTTTCAATTGGGAATCCAAAAATTTAATTGCATATTGTCCTTTACTTTGAATGCATGCATTGGGGTAAAGGCCTATTTAGAAACCCTTTTTGGGTCGGGTCTTTACTGATTGGTATCGAGCTCGAGTCATAGATTCTCAGACTCGACCTTTTGTTGTAGGTCGTCTTTCCCATGATCACCAGCACTCCGACAGTCATCAGGTACGCCTAAGTTTTCTGTTTTAGAAAAGGGTTAAGAATTTACAATACCTTTCATCTAGTGTATGCCTTGTTTTGTGTTGTGGAGCGGAGACGAGCAGGTTCTGACTTGTCGTTGGTTTGGGTTTAGAGCGCCATCATGCCAACTTCCAGCAGTGTAAGGAGTATGTTTGCAGCTTGTCAGGGTATCCAGATAGATTCAGATACCACTGGGATATCGTCCCAGAGGGAAGTAGAGATTAGACTCCCGTAGGCCCTTGTGGTGTGGCCCAGCTGTTAGTTTTCCCCTAGTGAGAGGGTGGAGGTGTTTTGCCCTGGAGTACCACTCCAGGAGAGGAGTTAGCTTTGGCTTTTGCTCATGTTGATGCTTGTGGAGCGAGTCCTAGTGTGGACTAGCACAGGTAGTTCAGGTGTTGATCTTGAACCTTAGCGGATGGTTGATTGCCCAGTGAGTAGCTGCAGAGTTGGTAGCCTTCGAGGTGGTTGCTGAGACATCCTTGTTCTCCTGTAAGTGTTCTCCTGTAAGGACGTGATCCGTTGGTGGTTTCCCCAGTTGTCTGGTAGAGTTGAGCACTCTTCTTATGGTGAGCCCCTAGAGTAGGGCTAGCTGCTGCATGTTGAGAGAGCTGGCTAGAGTTTTGTTGAGCATCATGTGGAGATGCAAGATTTGGCAGTGAGACTGCGGTTTGATGAGATGCCTTAGGCATGGTTGTTTGAATTTGAGTCGTGTATGCCTAGCCATAGTTTTTGTCACTTGAGGTTGTGACCTTGCTGGCCCCATTTGTAGTAAGATGTGAATTTGGTAATAGCGGCACTTGAGGTGCATTGGTTGGTGTGCCGCCTTGGCACTAAGTCTGGTTCAGGCTTGAGTTTGGCATGGGTATAGCAGATGGTTCTATGACCGTCCGGAGTTCAGCACACTTCTTTAGCCATTGGATCCATTTATGGAAAATGCACTTGTTTAGGTCGTGCAAGAGGGCTAGTTCGGTGGTAGTCGAAGGACTACAAGTGAAAGGATGTTCGAGAGGAGTGGAGCCTCTTCCCGGTGTTACCGGGGGTTGAGTAAGTCAGCAGGTTGGCGGTTGGTAAGTGTTAGTGCGTGTGAGTCTCACGCTAGTGCTAAGGCCAAGAGATCTTTGTGGTTGGTAGTGCGGTCCACTACCTTCGGGTGTCTAAACCTGAGTTGAGTGAGCATTGTAGATGCGAGTTCGGTCCAGCAGATGGACCATGAGTTGGATGCTCACGAGATGAGTCGGTTGTTCATGAGGTGAGTCGGATGCTCTCGAGATGAGTTGGGTGCCCATGAGATGAGTTGGTTGTTCATGAGGTGAGTTGGATGCCTATGAGATGAGCTGGATGCCTCTGAGGCGAGTTGGATGCCTATGAGATGAGCTGGATGCCTATGAGGCGAGTTGGATGCCTATGAGATGAGCTGGATGCCTATGAGGCGAGTTGGATGCCTATGAGATGAGTAGGATGCCATATGAGAGGAGTTGGACGCCTTATGTGTAAGAACACTTGGTAGGGGCTTGGTATAAAGTAAGTTCGGTTTGGCATTGTTATGCTTTAGTAGAGCAAGGTTGCCGCAGCTTCGAGTATCGTGTGGAGATGGAAATTTTGGTGTTCCTTTGGTTGATTGTATCTCTGCCAGAAGTTAGTGTTGCCTTTTGGAAAGCACCTGTTAGTCTTGGATCTCTGAAGGAAGGTTGAGAGTTGTGCACACAAGTGTGTTTCGTGTAGTTTGTTCTGGCGGCAAGAGTTCCAGAACCATGTAGGGTTTGCATTGGAGAACTGGTGCTCAGTTCTTGGAGAAGTTGGACTCCAGGTGGATGTTGTAAGGCTTTAGTTGAGGTTGTAAGGATACCGTGCTCGTAGTTGGCTTGTTGCTTAGGCAAGTTTGTTAAGTTGAACCTAAGCTTGGTTGGTGGAACCTCTTGTTGTTCATGGTTGGAGTTCAGATGGTATTGAACAAATGGTGGTTGTAGTGAAGCCGCGTAGTTCCTGTTCGTAGTTGCTAAGAGTGTTGCTCGAAATCCTTACCCTGGGTGGAAGCTACGTTGTGGCTGATGCTTTGAGTAGGAGGATGACACATTCTGAAGCGTTTCTGGTCTTTTTGGTTTCGAGGTTCAGAGCAGGCCAGCGTGGTTGTGATGCTGGGAAAAAGAGTTATTTGTTCAGGCACTTGGTTGTTAGACCGTTAGACGACAGTGTGTGTCGAGGGTTGTCGAAGAACCCTAGTTGTGGAGAGCCTCACCAGAGCTCAGTCAGACCCAGGTAGTGAGTTTAGTTGGCAAGCCAGAGTCGAGTAGTTTGTAGCCTCGGGTGAGTTCCTGGCAGTTTTGGTAGGCTAGCAAGCCAGAGTTTGTTTGGAGTAGAGTCCGGATTTGGTTCCGGTGTGGTGGCAAGTTGGTGCTTGATGTTGGCCAAGGTGTGGTTTTCGAATTGCTAAGGAGTTAGCCTTGTTCGTGGGTAAGTGGTTTGCCCTGTAGGATGTCTCTCCTGTTCTCAGAGTTTGAGAGTGCCCTCATTTGGTGTTGGAGGGCGAGTCTTTGCTTGTTCGTGGTCGGCGGTCTAGTCTGTGGTGGACCCCCTGTTGTTGCCTTAGTGAGAGAGTTGGATGTTGTGCTTAGGTGAGCAAGATAGCGAGCGTTTGTGGAGCTCCCTGTTCTTCGGATGTCTGCTTGTAAGGATCTGTTTCCTTTTTGGAGTTGTCGGATTATCCCTTGGTCTTGGACTTGGCGGTAGTGGTGTTAGTAGGTGGAAAGTCTGTTGGCCACCTGAAAGAGGTTGTTTGTCCAGTTAAGCGGACTCTTGAGTGGTGTTCTGGAAGTTGCAGTAAGAGTTGTTCTGCCTCCTATGAGTGTTTGGCCTAGTTGGTTAAGGTTTTGTGTGTTGGCATGGAAGTTGTTTTACCTTTGTAGTTGAAGAACCCCTTGTTTCAGTTGTGGATGAGGTTGCACCTTTGTGGCTGGATTAGGGTCTGGACTTATTGAGGGATCCTTGCTGGCTAGTGTAGCTTGCACTCTGCCAGCCATTGTTGGTATTCTTTTTCTTGGTAGTTGGTGTTGACCGGTGTGGAGTTCCGCTTATGAAGTTTCGGTGGGAAGGTGCATTAAGCCTAAGCTTGAGGGTTAAGCTTTGTATGTGTTATCGTTTGGACTTGTGAGATGTGTTTCATATTTGAGGCGAGCTTTGTTCCGTTGTTTGCATGGAGGTAAGTTTAGTGGATGGAGCCCTCTGGGGCCTAGTTGTTTGCAGGTTGTCTTGCCCAGCTAGTGATTTGAGTCGAGCTAGAGATGAGTGGATTGGCATAGCTATGCAGTTTGTAGTTGTTTGAGCTTCCTAGTTCGTAGCACTCAAGTTGTTGGATTGTAAGTTTCGTGTGGGAGCTGTCACTAGTTGAGGTTGTTGTGTGAGTTCGGATTTTTGGAGGATTGACTTGATGGCTAGAGCTCGCACCTCGGTTGGTGTCTGGAGATGCCATTTCTATGGAGTAGAGGCATGTCGGTTTCAGTTGGAGACGTTGCCATTAGGGTGTGGCAACAAAGGTTTGTTCTAGGCAGTGCGTGGGCGAACCGTGGTTCAGGAGAGTGTTCTTAGAGGCTTATGAGCCGAGTGTAGTTTCTGTAGTGTTTTCACCCTTTTTGTCCGATGGTCTTTTGGGAGGAGTGAGCCAGATCCTTCGGAGCTTGTTGCGAGTTGGTGTTTCCGTGATTAGGCAGCGGGAGACCAGTGTGGTTTTAGGAGGTTGCCTTGCGTTGCGCCTCGTGATCGATTCTTGTGGTTCCATTGAGGCATTGTATGGTAAGTGTTGCGTGTCTCTAGTGCTTTGTGAGAAAAGGTTGGTGGCCGTCAGTGTTGTTTTGGGTCCTGTGTTGCTGCAGTTGACCAGAGGTGTTGTGCAGAAGGTTGAGCTCGTTTGTGGTTAGCTCAGAGCAGGCAGAAAAGTTACGCCGATGTTCGGCGTCGAGTTTTAGAGTTTGAGGTTGGACAGCTCATGTTTCAAGGTTGCATCGATGCTAGGTGCGTTGAGGTTTGTAAGTAGTGTTGGGGTTTTGTAAGCGAGGAAGTTGAGTCCCGGTTGTCGGTCCGCTTTGAGATTCTCGAGAAGATTGGCGAGTTGCTTATCGATTAGCGCCTCCTTGTCATTGACACCGTGGCACGTGTTTTTATGTATTGAGGTTGGGGCGGTGTGTCTGGACCCCTTTGCTTATTGAGGACATTGAGCCTTTGCAGCTGAGTGAGGGTTTGAGCTTCGAGGGGAAGCATGTGAGTATTCTCGTCTTGAGGCGAAGACGTTGCGAAGCCGTAAGATCCGTTTGGTAAAAGTTTAGTGGAGGAGTCAGAGTTCAGAGGAGGCCGCTCGTGAGCGGGAAGGACTGGATGAGATTGTAGTATCTTGAGTCAAGCTTGATCTTAAGGACTTTCGAGGGCGAAAGTCATAAAAAGAAGGGAATATTGTAACGGCCCAGGTTTTCATCCCGGTCTTCCAGGTATGCCCTAGGGGTATTTTGGTAATTTGGTTGGGCCGTTAGGGCCGTTTATGTCTTTTTCCAATTGCTAAAATTATTAGATGGCCTTATGTAATTTTTCGAGGCTTTGTGGTGGTTTTTGGGCATGGGGAGATGCAAAAAGAAAATTAGGAGTTAAAGATGTGTTTGGTGGGTTTCAAACCCAAGTGGTCTGGGAAGTCAAGTGGGTGGTGTGGCCAGTTGAGCCACCAGGTGTTTTTGTTACTCTCTCCGCAGCATATCTTGGTTAGCCTTGAGTTCTTCGGGTTTTGGTGCATTTGATTAAATGAAAGAAAATTAGGTTTTGTTATGTCTTCTTCTCCAAACCCCCATGGCCGCCCAACCCTTTTTCTCTCTAGCCATCTTGCGTGAGTCTTCTCCCGAGAGTCCTCCGAGTGTCGTTCGGGCCAGCCAAGCAGCCCAGCCTAGCATCCCGGTCGAGCAGCCCAGCCAGATCGCACCAGCGAGCCGAGCACCAGCTCCAGAGAGTCGCCCAGACGCCAGCGCGCCAAAGAAGAAGCCGCCAGACGCCAGCGCCCAAAGAAGACGCAGCCCAGCGCTCGAGCCGTCGCAGCCGCCAAAGCCAGAGGCGCCGCAGCACCCGATCCAGCAGCGTCTGCCGCGCCGCAGCCGCCGCGATCGCACCACTCGCCGCGCGCGCCGAAGCTCCTCGCCATCGCCACCGAAGCTCGCGTCCGCGCTGCAGCCTCGAGCGCCTCGCTCGCCCGCGTCTCGCGCGCCGCGCGCCTCGCGTCTGCGCCGTCTTTGTCCGCGTGCCGTCCCAGCGCGTCCGATCTAGCGCGCCATCCGCGCCCAGCGCTTTGTCCGTCTGCGCAGCGACCGGCCAGGCCTGATGTGCGCCATTTGCCGCCCATCGCCCATCCGCGCCAAAGAAGAGCCCGCCCACCGTCTTTGCGCCGCGCTTTCTGCGTGTCAGCCGCATCGCGTGAGTTGCTCCCGAGCCGAACCCTATTTATTTTATTATATTTATGTCTTTAGAGTGTGATTATCATTGTTTTTGTTAGGTTCTCGGTAGCTAGTTCGGGTTCGATCGCAACTTAGGATTTTGTGTGTAGTTGCCTCCCGGCCAGGTAAGGATTTCTTACCGGAGTTGTGTGGGCCCTGCGGTATTATATGTGATTGTTGTTTGTATGCCTGTTTGTGATTATCAGCATGTTTAGTGTTAGGTGCTTTGTTCTGAATTCCCGACTGGCATGATTTCTTATGTTGTTTCTCATGTTAGTCCATGCTAGGTTGTTCCGTTCTGGCATGCTCATATCTGTTCTTGCTTCGTAGTACCATGCTAGGTTCGTTGTATCTGTTGAGCACGTTTTGGATTGTATTGGATTGTATGTTATTGATATGATAGATTAGAGTGTAGGTAGGTAGCATCATCCGGGCCTGATGCATAAAGTATCTTGCATCCATGGCAGGGACGTACGAGGTAGTACTCCGTCCCTGGACCCCGTGAGGGTTTAGCTAACCCGACCGGTAGGCCCTGCAATCTTGGGTGAGGGTGGCGGATCGTTAAATGCCCCAACGATCGGGATGATGACTTGGCATTGCCTCGTCCCGGCGATCGGCGCCCTCGTGTTCGGCCGTAGCCCTTGATTGCCACCGATAGGGCAAGGACGGCTTCTGGTGTAAGCCTACCACGACCGATTCCTTAGCCTCGATTTGCGCGGTGGTTCAGCCGACATAGTTCACGTGTCGTGTCTCACACCCTATATCGCTGACACCGATCCGAGATTTAGTTAGGCGTGGTGATGGACATGGGCAACTTGCCACTAGACCCGCACCCCCATAGTTCTGCAGTAGCACGCGGTGCGCGCTTACGCTCATTACAACACACCGGAGAGCTCCTCGGGATCTTGAGCTAGTGCACCTTTCGTGACGACGATAGAGATAGGTGAGGCCGAGACTTGTTTCTCGTATAGGGCGTATTGTGTGGTGTGGATTATTCCGACTAAGACCCCGAGTTGGCATCCGAAGTTATATGTGGATTTTCCTGACTAAGACCCTGAGTTGGCATCCAAAGTTATATGTGGATTTAAGCTATGTGCCCTATTCTGTGTTTATTTTCATAGCTTGCATACATTTCTGCTAGATGACCATGTATACCGTATTGTACCCCGGTTGGGGATTCTTACTGAGTAATTCGTTACTCACCCTTATTTTGTGGTTTTCCACGGTAACCAAGGTGCGAGAGCAGGATGGCTGAAGGAGGAGCTGTGATCATGGGAACTTGCTGTCATCTCTGACTTTTTATTTCTATGATTCTTGTCTTTATTTTCCCCTGAATGCATGTAGCCGGCCACAGACCCCTAGGATGATTTCTGAATGTTTTTGTGGATTCCCGCTTTATTGAATTTGAGGATGTTTCAAATGTTTTAATAAATCTCTGATCAGAGTGTACGTTTTGGAAATGTATTTGCTTTGAAACAGGTGCTTGGAGACAGGGACAGGTTTCAGCAAACTATATTGATTTCTGATTGAACCTTTCTTGTTTTGTTTTAATTGGGAATCCAAAAATTTAATTGCATATTGTCCTTTACTTTGAATGCATGCATCGGGGTAAAGGCCTATTTAGAGCCCTTTTTGGGTCGGGTCTTTACAACAATGGAACTTCTTCTCGGGCGAATTCGTGCTGGTTCCTCTCGGCTAGCTGCACAAAACTCACAACCACACACTCTTCACTCTCTTGGCCATCAATGGCCAAACCAAAATAGGGGAGAAGGAATTGGAGGAGAAGAAGAAGGAGAAGAAAGCTTATCGGCTACTCGAGAATTGGCTTCGAATTTGAGAGGAAGGTTCAGTTGAATTGAGGTCGACGAGGGAGAAATCGCGAGGGAAAAACTCAGTCGGTCGATGGGAATTTCGGAGAAGAAATGAGGAAGAAGAAGGCTCGGGCGATTTCTGCTTTTAAACTAAAATTCAAACTCCTTTGAACTACGGCTTAAGTACAAGATGGTGCGTACAGATTAACAAGAGCACTCGGAAGCTTAATTGGCATTGACACCCAACTAGCTTCCCAAACACCCAAGGTTCGAAACCCACCTGACGTGCTATTTAATTCCCTACTTAATTTTGCATTTTACCAAGCCCAAATACCTTCACAAAGCTTCCCAATCCCATTTAATTCATCTCATAATTTTTTTGGCAATTGGAAAAGACATAACCGCCTCCTCAAAGACTAACTCACAAACAATCTCTTAAGGGCGGGGTCACTCACCGGCTATCGATAATCCATTGCCTAATCGATGGTCGAATCATCAATCGAGCTACTCGCGCAAAGAACCTCACCCAACAACACTTTGACCTCAGCCCGCTCGAACTCTCTCCGCAATCTGGGCTGGGAACTCAACAACACCGCGGATTGCGACGTCTTCCTACTCAAAGCATCAGCTACAACATTGGCTTTACCCGGATGGTACAAAATCTCGCAGTCATAATCCTTTACCAACTCTAACCATCTCTTCTGCCTCATATTCAACTCCTTCTGAGTAAACAGATACTTGAGGCTCTGGTGATCGGTAAACATCTGAATCCGCTCACCATACAGGTAATGCCTCCAAATCTTGAGTGCGAACACCACTGCTGCCAACTCCATATCATGAGTCGGGTAGTTCTTGTAACAGCCCAGTTTCCTATTCCAGTTTTTGAGGTGCCTTCGGGTCAAGATTCGGTTGTTTGGTTGGGTTTTAGAGCCGTTTGGACCCTTGGGGGTATTTTGGTCTTTTGGCTCTTCGGGCAGGATTTGTGGTCTTCAGGGCTTCGAGGTAGTTCCTACCTTTGTCGAGGCTTGTTTGTTGGTGGCTGCGAGTCCCGTGGTGTTTGGGCTAGTCGGTTGGATGCTCGGTTGTGGTTTGGGCTTTGGCAAAGTGATGGTTGGTTGTGTGATTCTTTTGGGATTCGAGCCCGAGCCTTTAGTGTTGCTTTGGGAGTTGGATTTAAGTGAGTTTGATTGATTGGAAAAGATTTCTTTGATCGGGTCTCGGAGGAGGAAGCCGGGAAATGGGATTTTGAGGTTTTAAGTGGATAAGGATGGAAAATGGAATTAAAATCCCATTTTTCCCTTTTATTTCCCATTTTCCTTTTTATTTCCTTTTTTTCTTTTATTTTTTTCCCAAAATCAATTTTCTCTCTCTCTCTCTCTCTCTCTCTCTCCCCCCCCACCTAGCCCACCCCTTGGTGCCCATTCTAGCCCGAGCCTCGCCCAAAGACGCGAGCCCCCGCTGCCCGAGCTAGCCTTGACCGCGCCGCTCGCCTCGCCCGGCCAGTGTCGCCTCATCCCGAGCATCGAGCGCCATCGCCAGCCCGAGCCCAGTCCCTGCTTCGCCAAGCTCGTGTCGCCCGAGCTCGCCCGCACAGTGTCGTCGCCCTGCTCTGCCCTGGTCCGTGTTGCCCAGGCTGTCGCGTGTCGTCCGCGATCGAGTCGCGCGTCCCAGCGCCAGATCGCGCGCCCTCGCGTCGTGTCGCTCGCGCCCGCGCGCCGTCTCCTGTGCCGAGCCGCGCCGCTCGCCGTCGCCCAGTCGAGCTAGCGCCCGCGCCCGCGCGCCCTGTGTCGCTCGCGTGCATCCCAGCGCCCCTCCGCGCGCAGCTCGCGCCCAGCCAGCGCGCCTGTCTGCGCCCATCAGCTGCCTAGCCCGTGCAGCCTGCGCAGCTCGAGTGTCATCCGTGCCTCGTGAGTTGCTCCCGAGCTGAGCCCTATTTATTTTAGAGTATTTAGGGCTATTTTATGATTATTGATGTGTTTTCTTGGCTCGTTATAGGTTGCTCGGGTTCGATCGCAGTTAATTTTATTGTGTGTTGTTGCCTTCCGGCCGGTAAGGATTTCTTCTACGGAGTTGTGTGGGCCTGCGATATTGTCATGATTTGCCTTGCTTGTTTGCTTGTTGTTATGAGCATGATAATAATAGAGCGACTTTGATTGATTTCTGCTAGCATGTTTGCTTGATATTACATGTTAGTGCCATGCTAGGTTTGTTCTCGCAAAGATGCTTGTGATTCTGCTAAGCTCGTAGTATCATGTTAGGTAGTGTGATTGATGTCGGTCTTTGTTTGCTAGCCAGAATCATTGCTTTTTGCTCTATACTCTTAGATAGAGTTGTAGGGTTTGTCATCATCCGTAGGCCGAGCGGACATAACGTACTTTGTCCCCACCGATCGGGAGTAGTGTGCGAAGCATAACGTATCTTGCTTCCCCGGTCACTAAGGTGGATTTAGCTCGTGTCGGGAATAAAGTGTGCGCAGACATAACGTATCTTGCTACCCCCGACCAGCCGGTTGTGGGAATTAGCTACCCACTTCGGCATAGCCTAGTTCGTAGCTGCTAGAGCGAGAACCACCGCCATCGGTGTAAGCCCGCCTCGCCGGTTCTTAGCTTCGTCGGTGGACCATCTTTGCATGCATGATGAGCGCCGAGGGCCTCGCGCCATCGTGATCGCGACACCGCTTCCGAGTCTTAGGCATGCGAACTGGCCGCGTGGTTTGCCCTTAGGCCCCGCATTTACGCCGGTTGCGAGAAGAGCATGCGGTGTGCGCGCGCACGCCGCGTTAGTTGCCGGCCCGAGAGCTCCCGGGCTAATGTTCGTGAGTACACCATTTCTTCCAGTTTAGAGCCAGACTTCGGGTACTCTCCCGATAGTCCAGATCTATTAGCAAGGGTAAGAGGCCCTTGAGGACATCCTTGGGATCGGTTTTTGAGCTGATCAACTGGCTGAGGGAGAAAGACCCTCAGAGATGTCCCAGGATTGGTTAGGATAACCAATCATTAGGCCGGAAGTAGGAGACTTCCGATGACTCCAGATCTTTCTTGTAAGCTCGTTGAGCTATGATCTGTGTTGGTAGTTGTTTGCTTGCATGCTTTGGTACTAGATGATTGATTATATCGTATTGTACCCCGGTTGGGGATTCTTACTGAGTAATTCGTTACTCACCCTTACTTATCTTTCAGGAAACCATGGCGCGAGGCAGGATGGCTGGAGGAGGAGCTGTGATCATGGAAAACCCGTTGTTCAACTCTGAGTCTTGTATTTATGTTTTAAATGTCCTCTAAATGCATGTAGTTGGGCACAGAGCCCTAGGTTGTTTTATGAATGTATTTCCGGATTCTAGCATTGTTGTAAATGTTGTAAAGTTGTATGTTTTTAATAAATCTCTGATCAGAGTAAGTTTTGGAAATGTATTTGTCTTGGAACAGGTGCTTGGAAACAGGGACAGGTTTCAAGAATTTTGTATTGATTTTTAAATGAACTCTTGCGGTTTTGGTTTTTACTTAGAATCCGAAACAACCCTATTGCAAATTCTAGTGTTGATTTGTATGCATGCATTGAGGTAAGGGCCCATTTAGAGCCCCATTCGGGTCGGGTCTTTACAGTTCTGCTCATATGGCTTCAGCTGATGGGAAGCATAAGCAATGACCTTCCTGTGCTGCATCAACACACGACCTAACCCGAACTTGGAAGCATCGCTGTAGACCACGAAACCACCTGTCCCCTCGGGATCGCCAACATCAGTGCGGAAGTCAAATCGCGCTTGAGCACAGCAAAGCTCTCATCACACTTACTCGTCCCAATTAAACTCGACACCCTTCCTCGTCGACGAGTGAGGGGCGAGGCTATGGCGAAAAAGTCCTTAACAAACCGACGGTAGTAACTCGCCAAACCTGTAAAGTCTGCGTATCTCGACAAGCCCGAAGTCGGTTTGGCCCACGAACTCACGACCTCAATCTTTGCGGGGTCCACGGCTATACCATCCCTCGAAACTACGTGACCTAGGAAGGCCACTTGCTCCAACCAGAAATCGCATTTGGAAAACTTTGCATAAAGCTGGTTTTCCCTCAAAGCTGCCAACACTTGCCTCAAATGCTCTGCATGATCCTCCTTAGACCTCGAATAGATCAGAATATCGTCAATGAACACGATGACGAAGCTGTCCAAAAATGCTTTGAACACCCTATCCATCATGTCCATGAACGCTGCTGGGGCATTAGTCAATCCAAACGACATGACCCCAAACTCATAGTGTCCATATCTAGACCTGAACGCTGTCTTAGGAATGTCGGCGTCCCTAATCCGCAACTGATGATAACCGAATCTCAAATCTATCTTGGAGAACACGGAAGCTCCCTGAAGCTGATCGAACAAATCGTCAATACGCGGCAACAGATACTTATTCTTCACTGTCACCTTATTAAGCTCGCGATAATCAATGCATAAGTGCATCGAACCATCCTTTTTCTTTACAAACAGAACTGGTGCTCCCCACGAGGACACACTCGGACGGATGAACCCTCGATCCAACATCTCTTCCAACTGAACCTTCAGTTCCTTCAACTCGGCTAGCGCCATACGATACGGAGCCTTCGAGATAGGGAGGGTCCCTAGCTCGAGCTCAATTGTGAAGTCAACCTCTCTGCTCGAGGGCAACCCCGACAATTCCTCAGGAAACACATCCGCAAACTCCCGCACGACCGGCACCTGATCAACAGTCAGTGAGGGGTGGCTCTCTCCGGACAACTTGGGTAGGTAGCCCCAAGCTCCATGAGCTAGCAAACGACGAGCTTTCACAGCTGACACCATCGGCAGGTAAACTCCACCCTGGACTCCACGAAACTTGAAGCTGGGCCGACCCGGCGGCCTGAACACTACTTCTTTCTGGAGGCAGTCAATCAATGCGTGGTTAGCAGCTAACCACTTCATACCAAGAATCACATCGAAACCGCTCATAGGCAGAACTATGAGTGTAGCTACAAGAAATTCCCCTGATATCTCGATCCGGCCATCCTTAATCTTATCTCTAGCTAACATATTAACCCCCGAAGGAGTTGCAACAGATAACTCAAAACCTAGAGGTCAGAATCTCAACCTAGCATGCTCGAAAAACGATCGGAGATACAAACGAATGCGTAGAACCAGAATCAAACAAGACAAATGCGCAATGATCCAAAACAAGAAGCGTACCTGCCACAGCGGCATCCGCAAGCTCGGCCTCCTGACGGTTTGTAGCGAACACCCGACCTGCTGGCTGTTGCCTTCGGCCGAATCGCCATAGTTGGTGATCACGTAAACGAGCCAGATGCCCCTCTCTACCACATCGAAAACACAGCCTAGGCCCGGTCTGACAAGCTCCAAAGTGGGCTCTCCCGCAAGTAGCACAAACGGGAATCTGCCTGGGACCGCCCTGCTGGCGAGGCTGGAAACGAGCCGGAACTCTACGCTGATCCCAATTCTGAAATTGCCCCTGACGGCACTGGCCGCCTCCTCTGAACTCAAACTTTCTCTTCTGCCCCACTACAGCTGGGACAGGACGCTGAACGGGAGGAGCAACAATCCACTCAATAGGATACTTTCCATTGTAAATGGTGGCTAGCTGAACAGCTCTAGCATAAGTGTCAGGAGCCTGAGCCCTGACATCCTGGGACACACCCTGCCTCAAACCAGAAATGAACTTTCGAATCTTCAACTCAGGGGTGGCTATCAACTGCGGAGCAAAATAACCATACTCCGAGAATTTCCTCTCAGACTCTTCTATAGAATCAGAACCCTGCTTTCAGATTCAGGAAAAGCTCTACCATCTTCTCCTGGGCCTCATCACTAATATACTTGACCCTGAACTCAGACTTGGAGAACTCCCAGGTGGCAGGTGGAGACCCAGCTGGTCTCTCACTCAGAGTGGACTCCCACCACCATCTAGCTGTGCCTCCTAGCACATGGGCTGCACACCTCGGTCTCTGAACATCGGGGCACACCATAATCAGGAAGGTGTACTCCAAATGGGCAATCCATCTAGCTGCTGCTAAAGCATCACCTGAGGCATCGAACTTCTCTGGCTTCCACTTCACGAAGTCCTTCAACCATTTGCCAAGCTCCTCGGCACCCTCTGCCACATCTGCCACAAGGGCTGCCGGCTCCTGCGGAGCTGCGCCCTGCTAAAAAAAGCGAGTCAACTGCTCAATCTGGGCTCGGGACTCTTCCATTCTGCGCTGCCAACAAGGCACAGGTCTCGCCTCTCGATCACTCAACAGGTCGACCACCATAGCCCTCATAGAATCAGCAAATTCTGCTCTAGGAGCAGTCTCACGGCGCTCAGACGCCTCAACGCCTACTCTGGGCGCAACAGGCTGAATGCTATCAGTCTCAGCTTGGAACGATGTCCCTGCAGTATCAGATCCGATCCTGATACCTCGACCTGCTCTCGCACCTCCTCTTCCGGCGCGGGGGATTGGCATGCTAGCGATCTACGCTCAAACCAACAACGAGTCAGAACCTGCTCGTCTCCGCTCTACAACACTACACAAGGCATACACTAGATGAAAGGTATTGTAAATTCTTAACCCTTTTCTACAACAAATAGTAAACTTAGGCGTACCTGATGACTGTCGGAGTGCTGGTGATCATGGGAAAAATGACCTACAATAAAAGGTCAATCTACAGAATCTATGACTCTTAGCTCTGATACCAACTGTAAGGACCCGCCCGAATGGGGCTCTAAATGGGCCCTTACCCCAATGCATGCATTCAAAGTAAAGGACAATATACAAATATGATTTCGGATTCCAATTAAAAACAAAACATTCAAACGTTCAGTTCAAAGTCCAGACAATTTTCCTAAAACCTATCCCTGTCTCCAAGCACCTGTTCCAAGATAAATACATTTCCAAAGTTTACTTTTATTAGAGATTTATTAAAATAATTCAAAAGCTTCCCAGATACAACAATGCTGGAATCCACAAAACATTTAGGAAACATCCTAGGGCTCCGTGCCCGGATACATGCATTTAGGGGAAAATAAAAGACAAGAGTCATAACACAAAATCAGAGTTTGATGGCTGGTCCCCATGATCACAGCTCCTCCTTCAGCCATCATGTCTCACATCTCGGTTACCTGTGGAAAACCACAAAATAAGGGTGAGTAACGAATTACTCAGTAAGAATCCCCAACCGGGGTACAATAGGATATACAAGGTCATCTAGATGAGTGTATGCAAGCTATGAGTATAAACACAGAA
The DNA here is from genome assembly GCA_036507275.1 of Sicyos edulis. NCBI lineage: Eukaryota > Viridiplantae > Streptophyta > Magnoliopsida > Cucurbitales > Cucurbitaceae > Sicyos > Sicyos edulis. The sequence goes on along the minus strand of CM071857.1, from coordinate 17,696,581 downwards.
TAGAGCACATAGCTTGAGTCCATACTTGGACCTCGGATGCCAACTCAGGGTCTTAGTCCAGAATAATCCACCACACAATACGCCCTATACGAGAAATGAGTCCCGGCCTCAGCCTGTCTAGTGTCGAATGAAAGGTGCACTAACTCAAGATCCCGAGGAGCTCTCCGGTCGGCGCTGTAATGAGCGTAAGCGCGCACCGCGTGCTCTGCGCAGACTATGGGGTCTTGGGTCTAGTGGCAAGCGCCCATGTTCGATCACCACGCCTAACTAAATCTCGGATCGGTGTCACTGACATAGGGGTGTGAGACCTGGACACGTGAACTATGTCAGCCTGAACCACCGCACCTGAGGCTAAGGAACCGGTCGTGGTAGCCGTCCTTGCCCTGACAGGTGGCAATCAAGGGCTACGACCGAACACGCTGAGGACGTGCCGACTGCCGGGGATGAGGCAATGCCAAGTCATCATCCCGACCGTTGGGGCATTTAACGATCGCCACCCTCACCTGTGATTGCGGGGGCCACCGGTAGGGTTAGCTATTCCCTAACGGGATCAGGGACGAAGCACCATCTCCTACGTCCCTATCGGGGATGCAAGGCTCGTTATGCACCCGGCCCAGATGATGCTATCTACCTGCACTCTAACCTGTCATAGCAATCAGCAAACAATCCAATACATTCCAATACGTGCTCAATAAGAATACAACGAACCTAGCATGATACTACGAAGCAAGAACAGATACGAGCATGCCAGAAAGGAACAACCTAGCATGGACTAACATGAGAAACAACGTAGGAATTCATGCCAGTCGGGGATTCAGAATAGAGCACTTAGCTACACATGGCAATAAACACAAACAAGCAATCAATCAGCAATCACATAATATATCGCCGGGTCCACACAACTTCGGTAAGAAATCCTTACCTTGGTCGGGGAGGCGATTAACACGAAATCCTAAGCTGCGAACGATCTCGAGCTAGCTACCGAGAACCTAACAAGCACAACACAATTACACACCATAATCTAAATTAAATAAAACAATTAGGCTCAGCTCGGGAGCACTCACACGGCTCGGCGACACGGCTTGGCGCGCTGGGCTGCGACAAGACAAGCGACACGGAGCTGGGGGCGCAGCTCGGCGACACGGCGCTGGAGCGCAGGCTGCGCGCGACTCGGTGCGATGCGGCTCGGCGATGCGGTATGGTAGAGTCGGCTTCTGTGCGCGATAGAGGAGAAAATGAATTGGGCGAGCTCGGGCGAATTGGCGACAATGAAACTTCTTCTCGGGCGAATTGGTGCTGGTTCCTCTCGGCTAGCTGAACAAAACTCACAACCACACACTCTTCACTCTCTCGGCCATCAATGGCCAAACCGAAACAGGGGAGAAGGAATTGGAGGAGAAGAAGGAGAAGAAAGCTTACCGGCTGCTCGAAAATTGGCTTCGAATTGGAGAGGAAGGTTCGGTCGAATTGAGGTCGGCGAGGGAGAAATCGCGAGGGAAAAACTCAGTCGGTCGAAGGGAATTTCGGAGAAAAAATGAGGAAGAAGATGGTGCGTACAGATTAACAAGAGCGCTCGGAAAACTCAATTGGCAATGACACCCAACTAGCTTCCCAAGCACCCAAGGTTCAAATCCCACCCGACGAGCTATTTAATTCCCTATTTAATTTTGCACTTTACCAAGCCCAAATACCTTCACAAAGCTTCCCAATCCCATTTAATTCATCTCATAATTTTTTTGGCAATTAGAAAAGACATAACCGGCCCTGTCAGCCCGACCAAATTACCAAAATACCCCTAGGCATACCGGGAAGACCGGGATGAAAAACCCGGGCCGTTATAACTTCAAACATTAAATATTCAATAGATTTCCAGCAACCAAAGTAACTTGTATATTTCAAGAACCAAAATAAACAACCTCTATCAATTCAAACACAACATACCTACCAAGAGTTTAAGAAAAACAACTCACATAACTTAAACTTAAACAAACATTTTTTTTAAAAAAGTGAACATTCCTCTATATATTCAAACACAAAATACCAACCCTTTCTCAACTTCATTTTTTTTTTACAAAAACAAAAGACTTATTATACACAAAACAACAAATAAGAATGAAGCAAATTTATGTGAAAAATAAGAAAACACATCATCATTAGCCACAATATCTTTCATGAACATTGTTTATCAGTGCCTTAACACTTTTCCATAAAAACGTTTTCCTATCAACTTACATCTTAAGTGCATGCGCTACATTTAATTCAAACCAAAATGAAATATTAAAATTAGAAAAACGTCCCGAGAGAGTTTGTTTAGATTCTTTGGCGCAAACATTTCGCACAAAATATTGCAATGTTGCATTACGATGTTTCGGGAGCTAAAATGAAAAACTCAGATAGATTTCAGCGTTCAAAACCTAAAGTTTGTCCCAAGAGTGTTTATTTCGAGCTTTTGGAAACAACGTTCAATGTAAACTATTCCAATGCCGCATCACCATGTTTCGCGAGGTAAAACCAAAAACATTAGAAGGGTTTATGTGTTGAAAACCTAAAGTTCGTCCCTAGACGGGTTGTTTCAAAGATTTGGCATAAACGTTTAATGTAAACTATTCCAATGCTATATCACAATGTTTCAGGAGGGAAAATAAAAAAACTCAGATAGATTTATGCGTTGAAAACCTAAAGTTTGTCTCGAGAGTGTTTGTTTCTATTCTTTGTCACAAATGTTTCAGGAAAAATATTCCAATTTTGCATTTCGATGTTTTGGGAGATAAAACGAAAAAATTGGATAGATTTCAATGTTTAAAACCTAAAGTTCATAGTAAGAGTGTTTGTTTGGAGCTTTTCGCAACAACGTTCAATGTAATCTATTCCAATGGAGCATCACCATGTTTCGCGAGGTAAAACCAAAAAAAAGAAAAAGGATTTATGCTTTGAAAACCTAAAGTTCGTCCATAGACGGTTTGTTTCAAAGATTTGGCATAAACGTTTAATGTAAACTATTCCAATGCTGCATCACAATGTTTCAAGAGGGATAACCAAAAAACTCGGGTAGATTTCAGTGTTTAAAAATCTAAGGTTCGTCTCAAGAGTGTTTGTTTCGAGCTTTTGGCAACAATGTTCAATGTAAACTATTTCAATGTCGCATCACCATGTTTCGCTAGGTAAAACTAAAAAGACCAGAAGGATTTATGCATTGAAAACCTAAAGTTTGTCCCTAGACGGTTTGTTTCAAAGATTTGGTATAAACATTTAATGTAAACTATAGCAATGCTGCAACACAATGTTTTGGGAGAGAAAACCAAAAAACTAGGATAGATTTTGGGTTCAAAACCCTAAAGTTCGTCTCGAGAGTGTTTGTTTCGATTCTTTGGCACAAACGTTTCGCGCAAAATAATCTAATGTTTCATTCCGATGTTTCGGGAGCTAAAACGAAAACTCGGATAGATTTCAGCGTTTAAAACCTAAAGTTCGTCCCAAGAGTGTTTATTTCGAGATTTTGGCAACAACGTTCAATGTAAACTATTCCAATGTCGCATCACCATGTTTCGCGAGGTAAAACCAAAAAAGTCAGTAGGATTTATGCGTTGAAAACCTAAAGTTCGTCCTTAGACGGTTTGTTTTAAAGATTTGGCATAAACGTTTAATGTAAACTATTCCAATGTTGTATCACAATGTTTCGAGAGGGAAAACCCAAAACTCAGATAGATTTAAGCGTTGAAAACCTAAAGTTTGTCTAGAGAGTTTATTTCTATTCTTTGTCACAAACGTTTCGGGCAAAATATTCCAATTTTGCATTACGATGTTTCGGGAGCTAAAACGAAAAAGTTGGATAGATTTAAAGTTTAAAACCTAAAGTTCGTCATAAGAGTGTTTGTTTCGAGCTTTTGGCAACAACGTTCTATGTAAACTATTCCAATGGCGCATCACCATGTTTCGCGAGGTAAAACTAAAAAGAAAGCAAAAGGATTTATGCTTTGAAAACCTAAAGTTCATCCCTAGACGTTTGGTTTCAAAGACTTGGCATAAACGTTTAATGTAAACTATTCCAATGCTGCATCACAATGTTTCAGGAGGGATAACCAAAAAACTCGATTAGATTTAAGCGTTTAAAATCTAAATTCGTCTCAAGAGTGTTTGTTTCGATTCTTTGGCGCAAACATTTCGCACAAAATATTCTAATGTCGCGTTACGATGTTTCGGGAGCTAAAACGAAAAACTCGGATAGGTTTCAGCGTTTAAAACCTAAAGTTCGTCCCAAGAGTGTTTGTTTCGAGCTTTTGGCAACAACGTTCAATGTAAACTATTCCAATGTCGCATCACCATGGTTCGCAAGGTAAAATAAAAAAAATCAGAAGGATTTATGTGTTCAAAACCTTAAGTTCATCAATCAAATGTTCCACTATGTACACAAAAAAGAATATGAGGATATATTGAACCTTTTGTTCCTTGTACACAAAAAAGAACCTAACTACATTGAACCTTTTGTTCCATGTAGACAAAAACATACACTTCAAACATTAAATATCCAATAGATTTCCGGCAACCAAAGTAACTTGTATATTTCAAGAACCAAAATAAACAACTTCTATCAATCAAACACAACATACCTACCAAGAGTTTAAGAAAAACAACTCACATAACTTAAACTTAAACAAACATTATTTAAAAAAAGTGAACATTCCTCTATATATTCAAACACAAAATACCAACCCTTTCTCAACTTCATTTTTTTTTTACAAAAACACAAGACTTATTATACAAAAAAAAAAAAAATACGAATGAAGCAAATTTATGTGACAAATAAGAAAACACATCATCATTACCCACAATAGCTTTCATGAACATTGTTTATCTTTGCCTTATCACTTTCCATAGAAACGTTTTCCAATCAGCTTACATCTTAAATGCATGCGCTACATTTAATTCAAACCAAAATAAAATATTAAGATTAGAAAAACGTCCCGGGAGTGTTTGTTTCGATTATTTCGCGCAAACGTTTTGTGCAAAATATTCCAATGTTGAATTACGATGTTTCGGGAGCTAAAACGAAAAACTCAGATAGATTTCAGCATTTAAAACCTAAAGTTCGTCCCAAGAGTGTTTGTTTCGAGCTTTTGGAAACAACGTTCAATGTAAACTATTCCAATGTCGCATCACCATGTTTCGCGAGGTAAAACCAAAAAAATAAGAAGGATTTATGCGTTGAAAACCTAAAGTTCGTCCCTAGACAGTTTGTTTCAAAGATTTGGCATAAACGTTTAATCCAATGGCGCATTACCATGTTTCGCGAGGTAAAAAAAAAAAAAGCAAAAGGATTTATGCTTTGAAAACCTAAAGTTCGTCCCTAGACGGTTTGTTTCAAAGATTTGGCATAAACGTTTAATGTAAACTATTCCAATCCTGCATCACAATGTTTCAAGAGGGATAACCAAAATACTCGATTAGATTTAAGCGTTTAAAATCTAAATTCGTCTCAAGAGTGTTTGTTTCGATTCTATGGCGCAAACATTTCGCGCAAAATATTCTAATGTTGCATTACGATGTTTCGGGAGCTAAAACGAAAAACTCTGAAAGATTTCAGCGTTTAAAACATAAAGTTCGTCCCAAGAGTTTTTGTTTCGAGCTTTTGGCAACAACGTTCAATGTAAACTATTCCAACGTCGCATCACCATGTTTCGCGAGGTAAATCCAAAAAAAACAGAAGGATTTATGCATTGAAAACCTAAAGATCGTCCTTAGACAGTTTGTTTCAAAGATTTGACATAAACGTTTATTGTAAATTATGCCAATGCTGTATCACAATGTTTCGGGAGGGAAAACCAAAAAACTCGGATAGATTTATGCGTTGAAAACCTAAAGTTTGTCTCGAGAGTGTTTGTTTCTATTCTTTGTCACAAACGTTTCGGGCAAAATATTCCAATTTTGCATTACGATGTTTCGGGAGCTAAAACGAAAAAATCGGATAGATTTCATGTAACGACCCAGGTTTTTCATCCCGGTCTTCCAGGTATGCCCTAGGGGTAATTTGGTAATTTGGTCGGGCCGTCAGGGCCGTTTGTGTCTTTTCCAGTTACTAAAATTATTGGATGGATTTATGTAGGTTTTTGGAAGGATTTGTGGTTTGGTTTGAGCAAGGTTTGATGCAAAAGTAAAAATAAAGGAAATTGTGCTGCAGCTGGGGTTTGAACCCGGGTCTCCTGGAAAGCTTGTGGGGATGTGTGCCAATTGAGCCATTAGATGCTCTTGTTGCTCTTTCTGCATCACATCTTAGTTAACCTTGGATCTTTGGTGTTTGGTGCATTTGGTTAAATGAAATAGAAATTAGGTTTGTTCCAACTTCTTCTCCAAAGTGTGTGGCCGCCCAAGCTTTTCTCTCCATTGCCTTGCCGAATTCTTCATCCTTGCTCCCTTGGATCGTTCATCATCATTCCGGGTAGGTATCGATCTTCCTCTTCTTCTTCTCATCCGTTTGGTGTCTTTGTCGCCAAGTGAATAGAAGAGTGTTGTGTGTGTTTGTGTTGATTGCGGCCCGGTAGAGAAGCCCGACCCAGCCACCATCGTCGCCGACGTCCACCGGCTACCTTCAGACGCCGGATCGCGCCAAGAAGCAGCCCGGATCGCCCCGCTGCGCCGCACCACGATCGCCCTTGCCGTCCACGGCCCCAGCCGCGCCCGAGATCTCGCCAAAGAACCGCGGCCTATCCCTCGCTCGGCCATCGCCCGGCCGGCGTCCACGCCAGATCGCGCGCGCGCAGCAGCGCTGAGCGCTCGCGCCGCGCGCGCTTCGCGTGTCGCGCTTGCCAAGCCGCTCGCCGCCGCACGCCCAGACGTTCGCGCGCGCGCGTCTCGCCGGCGGCTCGCCGTGTCCGCATCGCGCCGCGCGCCGCGCCGTGCCGTGCCGTCCGCTGCGCTGCCGTCCGTCTGTCCGTCGCCGCGCCGCGCTTCATCCCATCCGCGCGCGCAGACGCGCGCCAGCGCGTGCCAGTAGCGCGCAGCCAGCCCAGCCGCTGCCGTGCCCGCTGCAAAGAACTCCAAGTTCGTGTCGCCGTGCGCGTGAGTGCCCCGAGCCCGAGCTTGATGTTCTATTGTTTTTAGACGTTTTAGATGCTGATTATTATTGGTTTGCTAGGTTCCCGCCGCTAGCTCGGGATTGTTCTGCAGACTTAGGATTTGTGTGTAGAAGCCTCCCACCAAGGTAAGGAATTCTTACCCAGGAGTTGTGTGGGCCTGCGGTATATTTGTGATTGTTGTTTTGTATGCCTGTGTATGATTATTAGCATGTTTAGCCCTAGGTGCTCTGTGCAATTCCTAACGGCATGAACTCTTGTATTGTTTCTCATGTTAGCCCATGCTAGGTTGTTCCATTCGGCATGTTCGATATTTGTTCTTGCTTCGTAGTATCATGCTAGGTTCCTTGTATCTGTTGAGCACGTATTGGACCGCATTGAATGAATTGTTATTATTGCTATGGTTTAGAGTTCAGGTAGGTAGCATCATCCGGGCCGGATGCATAACGTAACTTGCATCCCCGATGGGGACGTGCGAGATGGTACTCTGTCCCGATCCCGTTAGGGGTTTAGCTAACCCTAACGGTGGCCCTACAATCTTGGGTGAGGGTGGCGGTCGTTAAATGCCCCAACGGTCGGGATGATGACTTGGCATTGCCTCGTCCGGCGATCGGCACGTCCTCAACGTGTTCGGCCGTATCCCTTGATTGCCACTGTTAGGGCAAGGACCGCTTCGGTGTAAGCCTACCATGACCGGTTCCTTAGCCTCAGTGCGGTGGTACTGGTGACATAGTTCACGTGTCGGAGTCTCACACCCCTATGTCGGTGACACCGATCCGAGAGATTTAGTTAGGCATGGTGATGAACACGGGCGGCTTGCCACTAGACCGGCACTCCCCGAGTTTGCGGTAGCATGCGGTGCGCGCTTACGCTCATTACGGCGCCGACCGGAGAGCTCCTCGGGATCTTGAGCGATGCACCTTTCGTGATCGACGATGAAGCGGTGAGGCCGGACTTGTTTCCGTATAGGGCGTATAGTGTGTTGTGGTATTTCCGGACTAAGAACTGAGTTGGCATCCGAGGTCCAAGTGTGGACTTAGCTATGTGCTCCGCTCTGTGTTTATATTCATAGCTTGCATACATTCTTCTAGATGATCATGTATATCGTATTGTACCCGGTTGGGGATTCTTCTTGAGTAATTCGTTACTCACCCTTATTTTGTGGTTTTCCACGGTAACCAAGGCGCGAGACAGGATGGTGAAGGAGGAGGCTGTGATCATGGAATCCTGCTTGTCATCTCTCGACCATTTTATTATATCATGACTCTTGACTTTTGTTATTTCCCACTGAATGCATGTAGACGGGCACGGAGCCCTAGGATGTTTTCTTATGTTTTATGGATTCCAAAGATATTTGTACTGGTGGAATGTTTAAATGGTTTAAATAAATCTCACGATCGAGTATTCTTTTAGAAATGTATTTATCCCAAAGCAGTGCTTGGAAACAGGGACAGGTTTTAGAGTAAATTGTTTTGATTGTTGAATGTTTCTGTTTTTACTTGGGATCCGAAACATTATTTTTCATAATGTCTTTTATTTTGAATACATGCATTGGGGTAAAGGCCCATTTAGAGCCCCTTTTGGGTCGGGTCTTTACATTTCAACTTATAAAACCTAAAGTTCATAATAAGAGGGTTTGTTTTGAGCTTTTAACAACAACGTTCAATGTAAACTATTCCAATGGCGCATCACCATGTTTCGCGTGGTAAAACCAAAAAAAAGCAAAAGCATTTATGCTTTGAAAACCTAAAGTTCGTCCAAAGAATGTTTGTTTCGAGCTTTTGGCAACAACGTTCAATGTAAACTATTCAAATGTCGCATCACCATGTTTCGCGAGGTAAAACCAAAAAAATCATAAGGATTTATACGTTGAAAACCTAAAGTTAGTCCTTAGACGGTTTGTTTCAAGGATTTGGCATAAACGTTTAATGTAAACTAGTCCAATGCTGCATCACAATGTTTCGGCAGGGAAAACCAAAAAAATCGGATATATTTTGGCATTTAAAACCTAATGTTCGTTTCCAGAGTGTTAGTTTCGAGCTCTTGGAACCAACCTTGAAAGTAAATTATTCTAATGTCGCACCACCCTGTTTCGCGAGGTAAAACCAAAAAAATAAGAAGGATTTATGCGTTCAAAACCTAAAGTTCGTCCCTGGAAGGTTTGTTTCGAAGATTTGGTATAAACGTTTAATGTAAACTATTCCAATGCTGCATCACAATGTTTCAGGAGGGATAACCAAAAAACTCGGATAGTTTTCAGCGTTTAAAATCTAAAGTTCGTCTCAAGAGTGTTTGTTTTGAGCTTTTGGCAACAACGTTCAATGTAAACTATTTCAATGTCGCATCACCTTATTTCACGAGGTAAAACTAAAAAGATCATAAGGATTTATGCATTGAAAACCTAAAGTTCGTCCCTAGACGGTTTGTTTCAAAGATTTGGTATAAACATTTAATGTAAATGTAAAGACCCGACCCGAATGGGGTCCTAAAATAGGCCTTTACCTCAATGCATGCTTTAAAACTTAGAAAATAATATGCAAGTTGAATGCCAGATTCTGATTAAAACAAAATAAAATAAAACATCCATTCAAAACAACACAAAACGTCCTAGAACCTGTCCCTGTTTCCAAGTACCTATTCCAAGCTAAAAAAAATTTAAAACGTACTCTGATCAGAGATTTAATTCACATTCAAATCCAAAAAAATGGTTTACATTAGTGTCAGAATCCGGGCAACAACCAGAAAACAACCTAAGGGCTCCGTGCCCAACTACATGCATTTAGAGGACATTTAAAACATATAAAAACATAAATACAAGAATCAGAGTTCGAAACAACGGGTTTCCATGATCACAGCTCCTCTTTCGGCCATCCTGTCTCGCACCTTGGTTACTTGTGGAAAACCACAAAATAAGGGTGAGTAACGAATTACTCAGTAAGAATCCCCAACCGGGGTACAATACAAAAACATCTCATTTAGTACACCGACATGCAACCATACAATGACTTAGAGCAAACGGTTGGTTTAGGCTATGAGCTACTCCTAGAGCGAGCCTATTCAAGGGCTTACATCTACAGCCTATCCTAGGTTCTACACCTGGATGCCCTTCGGGGTCTTACACAACCTAGGACTCAGTGATGCCCATCGGGGACTTATACACAAGGATGCCCATCGGGGTCTTACACCTCTAAATCAATGATGCCCATCGGGGTCTTACACATCTAGGATGCCCATCGGGGTATTACATCTCCAATCAATGATGCCCATCGGGGTCTTACACATCTAGGATGCCCATCGGGGTCTTACACCTCCAATCAATGATGCCCATCGGGGTCTTACACATCTAGGATGCCCATCGGGGTCTTACTCCGCACTCACAGAGACGCCCATCGGGGTCTTACACTCTTCAGCAACCTTATGATGCCCATCGGGGCTTACACATAAGGAAACAGTGCAGTGCCCATCGGGGACTTACTTACACTAGCACCGCATTGGTGCCCATCGAGGGCTTACCCAAGCGGGACCTAAACAAATTACCCCTACAGTCTTGCTACACTATAAATCTCCTGCCTATCCCTAGCATGGAACTAACAGAATATAACAGGACAAGGATATGCCAGAATAGGAAAACCCTAACATGGTACTAATAGAATACAACGGACAACATAGATATGCCAGGATAGGAAAACCCTAGCATGGAACTAACAGAACATAAGCATAACACAAACATGAAATCAAGAGCAGGCATGAATCCTATTCACTAGAAACTCATACAGTTACAAAGATCAACATGCTATCAAGTATTCGCAGGGTCCACACAACCCCGATAAGGAATCCTTACCTGGTCGGAAGGCAACTACACACAAGAATCCTAAGCTGCGATCGATCCCGAGCTAGCTAACGAGAACCTAACAAACACAATAATTATCACAATCCATAGGCCTAAATATAATAAAATAAACAAGGCTCGGCTCAGGAGCAACTCACGCGGCGCGGCTGACACGCGGACGGGTAGGCTACACGACACTGGGCGCTGCTGGGCGTGATGGGCGCCCTGGAATGGCGATGATGGGCGGCAAGGGCTGCACGCGCGCGCGAGCGCGGACGGCTTGCTGGCGCAGGCGCACGGGCGCGGACAAGCTGGAAGAGGGCGGGCGAGCGGCGGCACGGCACGCAGCGCCCTGGCGCTGGCGCGCGACGGGCGGGCATGAGCTCGGTGAGCGACACAGGCGTCGCGGCACCGTGTGATCTGGGCGTCACGCGGCGAGGCGTCTTCTGGGCGTCTTTGGCGGCTCGGTGCTCGCTGGCTGCGACTCTCGCTTGCTCTCGCTGGAAATTGCTTTGTTCGGCACAGACGACGCCTTAACGACAGCGGGTGCAAGGAGAGAAGGAGCTCGACAAGGAACTAGGGAGGAGGAGCTTGGGCGGCCAAGGAGCTTATGGAGAAGAAAGCCAAAAACCTAATTTCCTTTCATTTAATCAAATGCACCAAAATCCCGAAAACTCAAGGCTAACAGATATGCCGCGGAAAGAGCAACAAGATCCTCCTGTGGCTCAACTGGCCACACCACCCACCTGACTTCCTAGCACTCCAGGTTTGAATCCTAACAAACACATCTTTATTCCTCAATTTTTCTTTTGCATCTCACCATGCCCAAACACAACCTCAAAGCATCAAAATCCTACTTAAGCCCATCCAATAATTTTAGAAACTGCAAAAGACAAAACGACCCTGACGGCCCGACCAAATTACAAGAATACCCCTAGGGCATACCTAGAAAAAACGGGATGAAAACCTGGGTCGTTACAGTATACTATACCAATGCTGCATCACAATGTTTTGGGAGAGAAAACCTAAAAACTAGGATAGATTTATGCGTTCAAAACTATAAAGTTCGTCCCGAAAGTGATTGTTTCGATTCTTTAGCGCAAACCTTTCTCGCAAAATATTCCAATGTTGCATTACGATGTTTTGGGAGCTAAAATGAAAACTCGGATAGATTTCTGCGTTTAAAACCTAAAGTTCGTCCCAACAGTATTTGTTTCGAGCTTTTGGCAACAACGTCAATGCAAACTATTCCATTGTCGCATCACCTGTTTCACGAGGTAAAATAAAAAAGTCAGAAGGATTTATGCGTTGAAAACCTAAAGTTCGTCCTTAGACAGTTTGTTTCAAAGATTTGGCATAAACATTTAATGTAAACTATTCCAATGCTGTATCACAATGTTTCGGGAGGGAAAACCAAAAATCTCGGATAGATTTATGCATTGAAAACCTAAATTTTGTCTCGAGAGTGTTTGTTTCTATTCTTCGTCGCAAACGTTTCGGGCAAAATAATCCAACTTGTCATTACGATGTTTCGGGAGCTAAAACACAAAAATTGGATAGATTTCAACGTTTAAAACCTAAAGTTCGTCATAAGAGTGTTTGTTTCAAGCTTTTTGCAACGACGTTCAATGTAATATATTCCAATGTTGCATCACCATGTTTCGCGAGGTAAAACCAAAAAAAAAGCAAAAGGATTTATGCGCTGAAAACCTAAGGTTCGTCCATAGACGGTTTGTTTCAAAGATTTGACATAAACGTTTAATGTAAACTATTCCAATGCTACATCACAATGTTTCAGCAGAGATAAACAAAAAACTCGGATAGATTTCAGCGTTTAAAATCTAAAGTTCATCTCAAGAGTGTTTGTTTCGAGCTTTTGGCAACAACGTTCAATGTAAACTTTTTCAATGTCACATCACCATGTTTCTCGAGGTAAACTGAAAAGATCAGAAGGATTTATCCATTGAAAACCTAAAGTTCGTCCCTGGACGGTTTGTTTGAAAGATTTGGCATAAACATTTAATGTAAACTATACAAATGCTACATCACAATGTTTAGGGAGAGAAAACAAAAAAACTAGGATAGATTTATTCGTTCAAAACCCTAAAGTTCGTCCCGAGAGTGTTTGTTTCGATTTTTTGGCTCAAACGTTTTGCGCAAAATATTCCAATGTTGCATTACGATGTTTCGAGAGCTAAAACGAAAAACTCTGATAGATTTCAACGTTTAAAACCTAAAGTTCGTCCAAAGAGTGTTTGTTTCGAGCTCTTGACAACAACGTTCAATGTAAACTATTCAAATGTCGCATCACCATGTTTCGCGAGGTAAAACCAAAAAAATCAGAAGGATTTATGCGTTGAAAACCTAAAGTTAGTCTTTAGACGGTTTGTTTCAAGGATTTGGCATAAACGTTTAATGTAAACTATTCCAATGCTACATCACAATGTTTCGGTAGGGAAAACCAAAAAACTCATATAGATTTTAGCATTTAAAACCTAATGTTCGTTTCCAGAGTGTTAGTTTCGAGCTCTTGGAACCAACCTTGAAAGTAAACTATTCCAATGACGCACCACCTTGTTTTGCGAGGTAAAACCAAAAAAATAAGAAGGATTTATGCGTTCAAAACCTAAAGTTCGTCCCTGGACGGTTTGTTTCAAAGATTTGGTATAAACGTTTAATGTAAACTATTCCAATGCTGCATCAGAATGTTTCAGGAGGGATAACCAAAAAAACTCGGATAGATTTCAACGTTTAAAATCTAAAGTTCGTCTCAAGAGTGTTTGTTTTGAGCCTTTGGCAACAACGTTCAATGTAAACTATTTCAATGTCGCATCACCTTGTTTCGCGAGATAAAACTCAAAAGATCAGAAGGATTTATGCATTGAAAACCTAAAGTTCGTCCCTAGACGGTTTGTTTCAAAGATTTGGTATAAACATTTAATGTAAACTATACCAATGCTGCATCACAATGTTTCGGGAGAGAAAACCTAAAAACTAAGATAGATTTTAGCATTTAAAACCTAATGTTCGTTTCCAGACTATTAGTTTCAAGCTCTTGGAACCAACCTTGAAAGGAAACTATTCCAATGTCGCACCACCCGGTTTCGCGAGGTAAAACCAAAAAACTCAGAAGGATTTATGCGTTCAAAACCTAAAGTTCGTCTCTGGACGGTTTGTTTCAAAGATTTGGTATAAACATTTAATGTAAACTATTCCAATGCTGCATCACAATGTTTCAGGAGGGATAACCAAAAAACTCAGATAGATTTCAGCGTTTAAAGTCTAAATTTCGTCTCAAGAGTGTTTGTTTCGAGCTTTCGGCAACAACGTTCAATGTAAACTATTTCAATGTCGCATCACTATGTTTCGCGAGGTAAAACTAAAAAGATCAGAAGAATTTATGCATTGAAAACATAAAGTTCGTCCCTAGACGGTTTTGTTTCAAAGGTTTGGTATAAACATTTAATGTAAACTATACCAATGATGCATCACAATGTTTCGGGAGAGAAAACAAAAAAACTAGGATAGATTTATGCGTTCAAAACCCTAAAGTTCATCCCAAGAGTGTTTGTTTTGATTCTTTGGAGCTAACGTTTCACACAAATTATTCCAACGTTGCATTACGATGTTTCAGGAGCTAAAACGAAAAACTTGGATAGATTTCATTGTTTAAATCCTAAAGTTCATCCCAAGAGTGTTTGTTTCGAGCTTTTGGCAACGACGTTCAATGTAAACTATTCCAATGTCGCATCACCATGTTTCGCGAGGTAAAACCAAAAAAATCAGCAGGATTTATGCGTTGAAAACCTAAAGATCGTCCTTAGACGGTTTGTTTCAAAGATTTGGCATAAACGTTTAATGTAAGCTATGCCTATGCTGTATCACAATGTTTCGGGAGGGAAAACCAAAAAACTTGGATAGATTAATGTGTTGAAAACCTAAAGTTTGTCTCGAGAGTGTTTGTTTCTATTCTTTGTCACAAACGTTTCGGGCATTATATTCCAATTTGCATTTCGATGTTTCGGGAGCTAAAACGAAAAAATTGGATAGATTTCAACGTATAAAACCTAAAGTTCGTAATAAGAGTGTTTGTTTCGAGCTTTTGGCAACAACGTCAATGTAAACTATTCCAATGGCGCATCACCATGTGTTCGCAAGGTAAAACCGAAAAAAAGAAAAAGGATTTATCCTTTGAAAACTTAAAGTTCGTCCCTAGACGGTTTGTTTCAAAGATTTGACATAAACGTTGAATGTAAACTATTCCAATGCTGCATCACAATGTTTTAGGAGGGATAACCAAAAAACTCGGATAGATTTAAGCGTTTAAAATCTAAAGTTCGTCTCAAGAGTGTTTGTTTCAAACTTTTGGCAACAACGTTCAATGTAAACTATTTAAATGTCGCATCACCATGTTTTGCGAGGTAAAAATAAAAAGATCAAAAGGATTTATGCATTGAAAATCTAAAGTTCGTTTCTAGATGGTTAGTTTCAAAGATTTGGTGTAAACATTTAATGTAAACTATACCAATGCTGCATCACATTGTTTCAGGAGAGAATACCAAAAAACTAGGATAGATTTATGCGTTCAAAACCCTAAAGTTCATCCCGAGAGTGTTTGTTTCGATTCTTTGGCGCAAACGTTTTACGTAAAATATTCCAATATTGCATTGCGATATTTCGGGAGCTAAAATGAAAAACCTGGATAGATTTCAGCGTTTAAAACCTAAAGTTCGTCCAAAGAGTGTTTGTTTCGAGCTTTTGGCTATAACGTTCAATTTAAACTATTCCAATGTCGCATCACCATGTTTCGCGAGGTAAAACCAAAAAAATCAGAAGGATTTATGCGTTGAAAACCTAAAGTTTGTCCTAAGACGGTTTGTTTCAAAGATTTGGTATAAACGTTTAATGTAAACTATTCCAATGCTGTATTACAATGTTACGGGAGGGAAAACCAAAAACTCGGATAGATTTATGCGTTGAAAACCTAAAGTTTGTCTCTAGAGTGTTTGTTTCTATTCTTTGTCACAAACGTTTCAGGCAAAATATTCCAATTTTGCATTACGATGTTTCAGGAGCTAAAACGAAAAAATCGGATAGATTTCAACCTATAAAACCTAAAGTTCATAATAAGAGTGTTTGTTTCGAGATTTTTGCAACAACGTCCAATGTAAACTATTCCAATGGCGCATCACCATGTTTCGCGAGGTAAAACAAAAGAAAAAGCAAAAGGATTTATGCATTGAAAACCTAAAGTTCTGATATGGATCAGAATGTGACGCAACATTTTACCTTCAAGCTACTTAGAAGCGATCTTCATTTAGTTGTGGATGGATACAAAATCATGAAGAATGCTTTAGAAACTCTCAATATTCGGATTTATGGCTATTTACATGTAATTTTAGGTTTAAAATTTTCATTTATGTGTTTTTAGGTTAAATTTTGCAACAATGGCATTATGGTAATTATGTTAGTGTAAAGACCCGACCCAAAAGGGCTCTAAATAGGCCTTTACCCCAATGCATGCATTCAAAGTAAAGGACATTATGAAAATAAATTTCGGATTCCCAAGTGAAACAAAACAAAGTTCAATCTGCAAACAATAAAGTTTGCTGAAACCTGTCCCTGTCTCCAAACACCTATTTCAAAGAAAATACATTTCCAAGCGTACACTCTGATCAGAGATTTCTTAAAACATTTGAAAACAATCCTCCATTAAAAAAAAACAGGAATCCACAAAACATTCATAAAAATATCCTAGGGCTCCGTGCCCGGCTACATGCATTCAGGGGAAAAATGAAAGACAAGAGTCATAGAAATAAAAGACAGCGACGACAGCAGGTTCCCATGATCACAGCTCCTCCTTCAGCCATCCTGTCTCCCTCCTTGGTTACCTGTGGAAAACCACAAAATAAGGGTGAGTAACGAATTACCCAGTAAGAATCCCCAACCGGGGTACAATACGATACACATGGTCATCCAGATGAGTGTATGCAAGCTATGATCATAAACACAGAATAGAGCACATAGCTGGAGTCCACACTTGGACCTCGGATGCCAACTCAGGGTCTTAGTCCGGAATTAACTACCATAACCACACAAATCGCCCTATACGAGAAACAAGTCCCGCCTCGGCTGTCATCGTCGAATGAAAGGTGCACTAGCTCAAGATCCCGAGGAGCTCTCCTGGTCGACGCCAGAATGAGCGTAAGCATGCACCGCGTGCTTCTACAGACTATGGGGGTGCGAGTCTAGTGGCAAGCTGCCCATATCCGGATACCACGCCTAACTAAATCTCTGGATCGGTGTCACCGACATAGGGTGTGAGACTGACACGTGAACTATGTCACTGTACCACCGCACTGAGGCTAAGGAACGGTCGTGGTAGGCTTACACCGAAGCCGTCCTTACCTTAACAGTGGCAATCAAGGCTCTACCCGAACACGCCGAGGACGTGCGTTTACCGCCGGACTAGGCATTGCCAAGTCATCATCCCGACCGTTGGAGCATCGCTTAGACTACCACCCTCACCCAAGATTGCAGGGCCTACCGGTTGGGATAGCTAATCCCTCACGGGGTCCAAGGACGGAGAACTGTCTCGGACGTCCTTGCCATGGATGCAAGCTACTTTATGCATCAGGCCCGATGATGCTATCTACCCAACTCTAACTCGCCTTAACAATCGCGAAAACAAGCGATATAATCCAACACGTGCTCAAAGAGTACAGCGAACCTAGCATGGTACTACAGAGCAAGAATAAACACGAGCATGCCAGAACGAAACAACCTAGCATGGACTAACATGAAAGAACAATATGCGAAGTCATGCCAGTCAGGAATACATAACAGAGCACCTAAACTATACATGCCGATAATCACAAACAAACATACAACATCAATCACAAAGAACATCGCAGGGTCCACACAACTCCGGTAAGAAATCCTTACCTGGCTGGGAGGCAACTACACACAAAATCCTAAGTTGCGATCGAACCCGAGCTAGCTACCGAGAACCTAACAAAAACAATGATAATCACACTCTAAAGGCTTAAATATAATAAAATAAATAGGGCTCAGCTCGGGAGCAACTCACGCGATGCGGCTGACACGCGGACGGGCAGAAGACGGCGGGGCTCTTTCTTGGCGCGGATGGGCGGCAAATGGGCGCTGCATCGGCGCTGGCTGCGCGCAGACGGATAGCGCTGGGCGCGACGCGCTGGCGACGACGGCACGCGGACGGCACGCACAGCGCAGAGCGCAGAGCGCGCGCGCGCGCGACGCGACGACGACGGCGCTCGGGCCGCGACATGGACGGGAGCTCGATCGGCGATGGCGAGGCACTGGCGCGCGCGCGAAGCGGTGCGATCACGGCGGCGGCGACGCGCGACGGACGCGCGGATCGTCTTCTGCGGCGCCTCGCTGGCGGCTGCGACGGCTGGCTGCGCATGCGTCTTCTTTGGCGCTGGGCGTCTGGGCGGCTTCTTGTTGGGCACACAGGGCTGCTTTGGTGCGATCTGGCCGGGCTGCTTGGCTGGCCGAACGACACTCGGAGGACTCTCGGGAGAAGACTCACGCAAGATGGCTAGAGAGAAAAAAAGGGTTGGGCGGCCATGGGGTTTGGAGAAGAAGACATAACAAAACCTAATTTTCTTTCATTTAATCAAATGCACCAAAACCCAAGAACTCTCAGGCTAACCAAGATATGCTGCGGAGAGAGTAACAAAGGGTTGGGCGAAGCCTCACGCAAGATGGCTAGAGAGAAAAAGGGTTGGGCGGCCATGGGGGTTTGGAGAAGAAGACATAACAAAACCTAATTTTCTTTCATTTAATCAAATGCACCAAAACCCGAAGAACTCAAGGCTAACCAAGATATGCTGCGGAGAGAGTAAACAAAACACCTGGTGGCTCAACTGGCCACACCACCCACCTGACTTCCCAGACCACTTGGGTTCGAAACCCACCAAACACATCTTTAACTCCTAATTTTCTTTTTGCATCTCCCCATGCCCAAACACCACCACAAAGCCTCGAAAACTTACATAAGACCATCTAATAATTTTAGCAACTGGAAAAAGATATAAACGGCCCTGACGGCCCAACCAAATTACCAAAATACCCCTAGGGCATACCTGGAAGACCGGGATGAAAACTCAGACTGTTACAATATTCCTCCTTTTTATGACTTTCGTCCTCGAAAGTCCTTAAGACTCAAACACTCAAGATATCGCAATCTCATCCCGTCCTTCCCGCTCACGAGCGGCCTCCTCTGAACTCTGACTCCTCCACTGAACTTTTACCAAACGGATCTTACGGCCGCATAACGTCTTCGCCTCAAGACCGAATACTCACATGCTTCCCCTCGAAGCTCAAACCCTCACTCACCACCGCAAAGGCTCAACGTCCTCAATAAGCGAAGGGGGTCCGCACATCTTGCCCCAACCTCAATACATAAAAACATCAGCATAGTCACAATGACAGGAATCGCTAACCGATAAGCAACTCTGCCAATCTTCTCGAGAATCTCA
Source organism: Sicyos edulis (assembly GCA_036507275.1). Taxonomy (NCBI): domain Eukaryota; kingdom Viridiplantae; phylum Streptophyta; class Magnoliopsida; order Cucurbitales; family Cucurbitaceae; genus Sicyos; species Sicyos edulis. The sequence goes on along the minus strand of CM071857.1, from coordinate 17,677,163 downwards.
AAACGGACCGACAACCGGGGACTCAACTTCCTCGCTTACAAAACCCCAACACTACTTACAAACCTCAACGCACCTAGCATCGATGGAACCTTGAAACATGAGTTTGTCCAACCTCAAACTCTAAAACTCGACGCCGAACATCGGCGTAACTTTCTCGCTCTCTGCTGAAGCTAACCACAAACGAGCTCAACCTCCTCGCACAACACCTCTCAAGTCAATCGCAAAGCAATACAGACCCAAAACAACACTGACGGCCACCAACCTTTTCTCACAGCACTAGAGACCTGCAACACTTACCATACAATGCCTCAATGGAACCACAAGAACTGACCGCTGAGAACTGCAACCCAAGGCAACCTCCTAAAACCACACTGGTCTCCCGCTGCCTAATCACGGAAACACCAACTCGCAACAAGCTCCGAAGGATCTGGCTCACTCCTCCCAAAAGACCATCGGACAAAAAGGGTGAAAACACTACAGAAACTGCACTCGGCTCATAAGCCTCTAAGAACACTCTCCTGAACCACGGTTCGCCCACGCACTGCCTAGAACAAACCTTTGTTGCCACACCCTAATGGCAACATCTCCAACCTGAAACTGACATGCCTCTACTCCATAGAAATGGCATCTGCACACCAACCGAGGTGCGAGCTCTAGCTCTACTCCATAAACGGAACTCCACTACCTAGTCAACACCAACTACCAAGAACAAGAATACCAACAATGGCTGGCAGAGTGCAAGCTACACTAGTGTAAAGACCCGACCCAAAAGGGGCTCTAAATGGGCCTTTACCCCAATGCATGTATTCAAAATAAAAGACATTATGAAAATAAATTTCGGATTCCAATTAAAAACAGAAACGTTCAACAATCAAAACAATTTACTCTAACACCGATCCCTGTTTCCAAGCACCTGTTTCAGGATAAATACATTTCTAAAAGCATACTCTGATCAGAGATTTTATTTAAACCATTCAAACCTTCCACAAGTACAACTATGCTGGAATCCATAAAACATAAGAAAACATCCTAGGGCTCCGTGCCCGTCTACATGCATTCAGGGGAAATAACAAAAGTCAAGAGTCATGATATAATAAAATGGTTAGAGATGACAAAGAGGCCCATGATCATAGCTCCTCCTTCACCATCTGTCTCGCTCCTTGGTTACTGTGGAAACCACAAAATAAGGGTGAGTAACGAGTTACTCAAGAAGAATCCCCAACCGGGGTACAATACGATGCACATGGTCATCCGGATGAGTGTATGCAAGCTATGATCATAAACACGAGAATAGAGCACATAGTTGAGTCCACACTTGGACCTCGGATGCCAACTCGTGGTCTTAGTCCTAATTAACTACCATAACCACAAAGATCGCCCTATACGAGAAACAAGTCCCGGCCTCGGCTGTCTACTATCAAATGAAAGGTGCACTAGCTCAAGATCCCGAGGAGCTCTCCGGTCGACGTTTGTAATGAGCGTAAGCATGCACCGCGTGCTTCTACAGAGACTATGGGTGCCGGTCTAGTGGCAAGCCGCCCATATCCGGATACCACGCATAACTAAATCTCTCGGATCGGTGTCACCGACATAGGGTGTGAGACTGGACACGTGAACTATGTCACCGTACCACCGCACCGAGGCTAAGGAACGGGTCGTGGTAGGCTTACACCGTGCCCGCCTTACCTTAACAGTGGCAATCAAGGGCTCTTTGCCGAACACGCCGAGGACGTGCCGATCGCCGGACTAGGCATTGCCAAGTCATCATCCCGACCGCTGGGGCATTGCTTAGACTACCACCTCACCCAAGATTGCGGGGCCTCACCGGTTGGGATAGCTAATCCCTCACGGGGTCCAAGGACGGAGAACTGTCTCGAACGTCCTTGCCATGGATGCAAGATACTTTATGCATCAGGCCCGGATGATGCTATCTACCTGATTTCTAACCTGCCTTAACAATAAGCAAACAATCCAATACGTGCTCGAAAGAATACAGCAGACCTAGCATGGTATTACAGAACAAGAATGAATATGAGCATGCCAGAACGGAACAACCTAGCATGGACTAACATGAAAGAACAACATACGAAGTCATGCCAGTCAAGAATTCAGAACAGAGTACCTAAACTATACATGCTGATAATCACAAACAAACATAAAACATCAATCACATAGAACATCGCAGGGTCCACACAACCCCGGTAATCCTTACCTTGGTCGGAAGACTTCTACACATAATTCCTAAGCTGCGAACACTTCCGAGCTAGCTATCGAGAACCTACAAACATAGTAACAATCACAACCATAGCCCTAAAAATATAATAAAACAAAGCAGCTCGGCTCAGAGCACTCACGGCGGCACGCAGCACGAGGCCGACATCAGGCTGGCGGGGCGATGGTACTGGATGGCGCTGGCAAAGCGGCTGGGGCGCTGCTGCTACTGGCATGCATCGGGACACGGCACGGGCGCGCGGCGCTGGGCGTGCGATGCAGACACGGGCGAGCGACACGGTGCTGGGGAGGGCGCGCGGGCGCTGGGCGTGCGAGGCGGACGCGGGCGAGCTGGGCGACCTGCTGCGATGGCGATCTGGGCGATGGGTTGGCTCGGCTGCTGGGCTTGCAACGTGCGATCTGGGCGTGACAGGAGCTGCCGACGTCGGAGCTGGCTGGGCTGCTGGGCGAACGCGAGGGGCGATCGGGCGCGACAGGGCGTCTCGCTCGTCGCGGATCTGGGCGGCCTTTGCCGCCGGATCCGGCGTCTTGGCTGCTGCGCGCGATGGAGAGGCTGGGCGATGGGCGCTTGGTTCGGCAGCTGGGCAGACCTGGACAGCCTGCAACAAACACACACACACAAGCTCTCCTTCTTACCTTCGACCAGCAAGAACACCCAAACGAGAAGATGAAGAGGATGAAGACTTACCCGGAATGATGATGGAGTTTCGAGCTGCAAAGGGGATGAAGAAATCGGCAAGGAGAGCTTGGGAGAAAGCTTGGGCGGCCACAAGATTTTGGAGAAGAAGATATGGCCAAACCTATTTTCTTTTCATTTAACCAAATGCACCAAAATTCCAAAATCCAAGGCTAACCATAAAATAATACGGACAGAGCAACAAGAGCACCTAATGGCTCAATTGGCACACATCCTCACAAGCTTTCCAGAGACCTGTGTTCAAACCCCAATGCAAAGCACAATTTTCCTTTCTTTTTACTTTTGCATCAAACCTTGCTCAAACCCTTCCACGAAGCCTCACAAACCTACATAAATCCATCCAATATTTTTAGCAACTAGAAAGGACATAAACGACCTTGACGGCCCGACAAATTACCAAAATACCCCTTGGGCATACCTGGAAGACTGGGATGAAAACCTGGGCCGTTACAATATTCCCTCCTTTTTATGACTTTCGTCCTCGAAAGTCCTTAAGACTGAAATGACTCGGGATGATGCAATCTCATCTCGTCTTCCCGCTCCCAAGTGGCTTCCTCGGAACTCGACTCTCCATCAACCTTTACTAACCGAATCTCGCGGTTCGCAACGTCTTCGTCTCAAATGCAAGGATCCCCACTGGCTTCTCCTCGAAGCTCAAATCCTCATTCAGCTGCAAAGGCTCAACGTCCACAATGTGCGACGGGTCCGGTACATACTGCCTCAACATCGATACATGAAAAACACTATGCACTGCTGACAACTACGGAGGTAGGGCTAACCGATAAGCAACTCTGACAATCCTTTCCAGAATCTCAAACGGCCCGACAAAATGGGGACTCAACTTCCCTTGCTTACCAAACCTCAAAACACCACGCATTGGAGCAACCTTTAGGAACACATGCTGGCCAACCTCAAACTCCAAATCTCGACGCCGAACATCGGCATAACTTTTCTGCCTGCTCTGAGTCGTCAACATGCGAGCTCTAATCTTTTGCACTGCTTCATTAGTCAACTGCAGCAACTCGGGACCCAAAACCTGCCTATCACCAACCTCTTCCCAGAACACAGGGGACCGACAATGCTTGCCGTACAAGGCCTCGAATGGAGCCATCTGAATCGTCGACTGATAACTGTTGTTATAGGCAAACTCCATCGATACAGATACTGGTCCCAACTGCCCGGGAAGTCCAACACGCAAGCCCTCAACATATCCTCGAGAATCGGTTCACCCTCTCGATCCGCCCATCCGCTCCGAGGGTGAAAAGTCAGGCTTTGAATCGCACTCGATGCCCTAAACCTTTACGAGCGCCCTCGAGGTGAGAAGTGAACCGCGAATCACGGTCCGACACAATCCTCACAGGCACACCATGGTAACGAATGATCTGCTCCAAAAACAATCTGCGCCCACTTGCTCCACGGTATAAGTGTCTCTACCGGAATGAAGTGTGCGCTCTTGGTCAACCGATCGACTATCACCCGGATCGAGTGAACTTCCTCGAGTCCTTGGCAAACCAAAGAATAAAGTCCATGGAGATCTCTTCCCATTTCCATTGAGGCACACTCAGTAGGCCAGCAACAAACCACCGGCCTCTGCTGGGTGCCTTCACTTGGCGACAAGTGAGACACCTACCGACAAACTCGCCACATCTCTCTTCATTCCCATCCACCGTAAGTCCGCTTGAGGTCCTGATACATTTTGGTACCCCCGGGGTGCCAAGCAAATGGGGAACTGTGGGCCTCTAAGAGCAACTCTGCTCGCAATCCTGCAATGTCCGGAACACACAACCGGCCTCTATAAGTCAACCCACTCACTCGTGAATATACGAAGTCAAAGTCTCCGTCGGACTAACTCACAACCAATCTCTTAAGTGCGGGGTCACTCAAATGGCTATCAATAATCCATTGTTTAATCGATGGTCGAATCATCAATCGAGCTACCCTCAAGCGGTAACCTCACCTAACAACACGGTAACCTCGGCCGCTCGAACTCTTTCCGCAATCCAGTGAGAACTCAACAACGCCGCGGAGTGCGACGTCTTCCTACTCAAAGCATCAGCCACTACATTGGCTTTAACCGGATGGTACAAAATCTCATTGTCATAATCCTTTACCAACTCTAACCATCTCCTCTCGCCTCATATTCAACTCCTTCGAGTAAACAGATACTTGAGGCTCGTGGTCGGTAAACATCTGGATCCGCTCACCATACGTAATGCCTCCAAATCTTGATTGCAAACACCATCGCGCCAACTCCATATCATGAGTCGGGTAGTTACGCTCATACGGCTTCAATCGACGGGAAGCATAGGCAATGACCTTTCCGTGTCTTTGCATCAACACACAACCCAACCCAAACTTGGAAGCATCATCAGAAACCACAAAACCGCTGTCCTTCCGGATCGCCAACATCGTCTTGAAGTCAAATCGCGCTTGAGCTCGCAAAGCTCTCATCACACCTATCGTCCCAAACAAACTCGACACCCTTCCTCGTCGACGAGTGAGGCGAGATATATAGCGAAAAGTCCTTAACGAACCGACGGTAGTAACCTACCAAACCTGCAAAGTCACGTATCTCAAGAATCGAAGTTGGCTTGGCCCACGAACTCACGGCCTCAATCTTCGCGAGTCCACGGCTATACCATCTCTCGAAACCACGTGACCTAGGAAGGCCACTGCTCCAACCAAAACTCACACTTGGAAAACTTCGCATAAAGTCGATTTTCCCTCAAAGCCGCCAATACTCGCCTCAAATGCTCTGCATGGTCTTCCTTAGACCTCGAATAAATTAGAATATCGTCAATGAACACGATGACGAAGCTGTCCCAAAAATGATTTGAACACCCTATCCATCATGTCCATAAACGCCACCGGGGCATTAGTCAATCCAAACGACATGACCACAAACTCATAGTGACCATATCTAGACTGAAAGTCGTCTTAGGAATGTCGACATCCCCGATCCGCAAATCGATGGTAATCGGATCTCAAATCTATCTTGGAGAACACGGAAGGCTCCTCCTGCCGATCAAACAAGTCATCAATACAGGCAACGGGTACTTATTCTTCATCACACCTTATTAAGCTCGCGATAATCAATACATAAGCGCATAGAACCATCCTTCTTTTTCACAAAAGAATCGTGCTCCCACGGGGACACACTCGGACGGATGAACCCTCGATCTAACATCTCCTGCAAATCGAATCTTCGATTCCATTAACTCACTGGCGCCATGCGATCACGGGGCCTTCGAGATAGGGAGGGTCCCGGCTCGAGCTCAATAGTGAAGTCAACCTCTCTCTTCGGGGCAACCCCAGTAACTCCTCGTGAAACACATCCGCGAACTCCACGCACGACCGGCACTGATCAACGATCGCCAAGGGACGACTCTCCACGATAACTTGGCTAGGTAACCCCAAGCTCCATGAGCTAGCAAACGACGAGCTTTCACAAATGACACCATTGGCGGGCGACTCCACCTTGGGCTCCACGAAACTTAAAACTAGGCCGACCAGTGGCTCGAACACCACTTCTTTCCGGTGGCAATCAATCAACGCGTGGTTAGCAACTAACCACTCCATACCAAGGATCACCTCAAAACCACTCATAGGCGTAACTATGAGTGTGGCTACAAGCAACTCTCCTGATATCTCGATCCGGCCATCCTTAATCTTATCTCTAGCTAACATACTAACTCCCAAAGGAGTTGCAACAGATAACACAAAACCTAGAGGCTCTAGTCTCAACTTAGCATGCTCAAAGAAACAACACAGATACAAATGAATGCGTAGAACCAGAATCAAACAAAACAAATGCGCAGTTGATCTAAAACACGGCGCACACGCCATCACGCGCATCCATGCGCTCGGCCTCGGACGGTCGTAGCAGCAAACAACCGACTCGCCGCGCTACCGGGCCGAGGACGAAAACGGATCATATGCCCCTCTTTACCACAACGAAAACACACTCGGGCCCCGCCTCGCAAGCTCTAGTGTGGGTCCTCCCGCAAGAAGCACAAGCGGGAACTCGCTCGGGACCGCCTCGGCGCGAGGCCGAAACGGTTCGGGGCCCTATCTTGATCCCGGTTTTGAATCGCCCTTGCGACGCTGCCGCCACCCCTAAACTCAAACTTCCTCTTACGCCCCACCGCACTGAACAGACGCCAACCGAGCGGCGACAACCCGCTCAACAGATACTTCCCATTATAAATGGTGGCTAGCCGCATCGCTCTAGCATAAGTGCCGAGGGGCCTCGTGCCTCGACATCCCGAGACACACCTGTCTCAAACCAAAGAATAAACTTTCGAATTTTTAACTCACGGGTAGCTATCAACCGAGGAGCAAAATACCCATACTCGAAAAAACTTTCTCTCATACTCCTCTATGGAATCGAACCACGCTTGGTTCTGAAAAGCTCTACCATCTTTTCCTCGGGCCTCATCACTAATATATTTGACCCCGAACTCGGACTTAAAGAACTCCCGGTGGAGACCCACCGGCCTCTCACTCGTGGTGGACTCCCACCACCATCTAGCAAAGTGCCTCCTAGTGCATGGGCTGCACACCTCGGTCTTTGGATATCGGGGCAAACCATGATCGGGAAGGTGTACTCCATATGGGCAATCCAACGGGCCGCCGCTAACGCATCCCCAGTGGCATCAAACTTCTCCACCGCCACTTCACAAAGTCTTTTAACCATCTACCAAGCTCCACCGCACCTCTCTCGCTACATCCGCCTCGGGGGCTACTTGCTCTGAGGAGCTGAGGTGTCTTTGCTGCCCGGCTGGCTGGCTGCGGGTCACCGCTCGATCTGGGATCGGGACTCTTCCCCGCTGCGCCGCCAACAAGGCTCGGGTCTCGCCCTCTGGTCACTCAAAGATGCGACCATAAAAGCCCTCATAGAATCAGCCAACTCTGCTCCAGGAGCGATCTCACGGCGCTCGATCGCCTCAACGCCTACTCTAGGCGCGACAGGGGAGCTGCGGCGGAATGCCACTGATCTCTCTTGGGACGATGTCCCCGCAGCGTCGACCGATCCCGGTACCTCGTCCCGCTCTCTGACGTCCTCTCGACGCGGGTGATGATGCATCTTTGGCGATCTACACCCAAACCAACAACGAGTCAGAACCTACTCGTCCCCGCTCTACAACACTAAGCAAGGCATACACTAGATAAAAGGTATTGTAAATTCTTAACCCCTTTTCTAAAACAGTAAACTTAAGCATACCTGATGACTGTCGGAGTGCTGATGATCATGGGAAAACGACCTACAACAAAAGGTCAGTCTACAGAATCTATGACTCTGAGCTCTGATACCAACTGTAAAGACCCGACCCAAAAGGGGCTCTAAATGGGGCTTTACCCCAATGCATGTATTCAAAAGAAAAGACATTATGAAAATAACTTTCGGATTCCAAGTAAAAACAGAAACGTTCAACAATCAAAACAATTTACTCTAACACCGGTCCCTGTTTCCAAGCACCTGTTTCAGGATAAATACATTTCTAAAAGTATACTCTGATCAGAGATTTTATTTAAACCATTCAAACCTTCCACAAGTACAACTATGCTGGAATCCATAAAACATAAGAAAACATCCTAGGGCTCCGTGCCCGTCTACATGCATTCAGGGGAAATAACAAAAGTCAAGAGTCATGATATAATAAAATGGTCAGAGATGACAGCAGGGCCCATGATCATAGCTCCTCCTTCAGCCATCCTGTCTCGCTCCTTGGTTACCTGTGGAAACCACAAAATAAGGGTGAGTAACGAGTTACTCAGTAAGAATCCCCAACCGGGGTACAATACGATGCACATGGTCATCCAGATGAGTGTATGCAAGCTATGATCATAAACACATAATAGAGCACATAGCTGGAGTCCACACTTGGACCTCGGATGCCAACTCAGGGTCTTAGTCCGAAATTAACTACCATAACCACACAGATCGCCCTATACGAGAAACAAGTCCCGGCCTCAGCCTGTCTACTATCGAATGAAAGGTGCACTAGCTCAAGATCCCGAGGAGCTCTCCGGTCGACTCTGTAATGAGCGTAAGCATGCACCGCGTGCTTCTACAGACTATGGGGGGTGTCGAGTCTAGTGGCAAGCTGCCCATTTCCGGATACCACGCCTAACTAAATCTCTGGATCGGTGTCACTGACATAGGGTGTGAGACACGACACACGTGAACTATGTCACCGCACTACCGCACTTTGAGGCTAAGGAACGGGTCGTGGTAGGCTTACACCAGAAGTCGTCCTTACCTTAACAGTGGCAATCAAGGGCTCTTTGCAGAACACGCCGAGGACGCGCTTGGCCGCCGGGACTAGGCATTGCCAAGTCATCATCCCGACCGCTTGGGGCATCGCTTAGACTACCACCTCACCCCAAGATTGTAGGGCCTACCGGTTGGGATAGCTAATCCCTCACGAGGTCCAAGGACGGAGAACTGTCTCGAACGTCCTTGCCATGGATGCAAGATACTTTATGCATCAGGCCCGGATGATGCTATCTACCTGATTTCTAACCTGCCTTAACAATCAGCAAACAATCCAATACAATCCAATACGTGCTCGAAAGAATACAGCAGACTTAGCATGGTACTACGAACAGAATGAATATGAGCATGCCCGAACGGAACAACCTAGCATGGACTAACATGAAAGAACAACATACGAAGTCATGCCGATCGAGAATTGAACAGTGAGTACCTAAACTATACATGCTGATAATCACAAACAAACATACAACATCAATCACATAGAACATCGCAGGGTCCACACAACCCCGGTAAGAAATCCTTACCTTGGTCGGAAGACTTCTACACACAATTCCTAAGCTGCGAACACTTCCGAGCTAGCTATCGAGAACCTACAAACATAGTAACAATCACAACCATAGCCCTAAAAATATAATAAAACAAAGCAGCTCGGCTCGGAGCACTCACACGCAACACGATGGCACGAGGCTGAACACTCTTGCGGTGATGCACTGGATCGGGCTGGCAAAGCGGCGCGAGCTGCGCGCCGGCAAGCGGCGCTGGCGTCGCGATCACGATACGGGCGAGCGACATGGCGCTGGCGAGGGCGCGTGGGCGCTGGGCGTGCGAGGCGGACGAGGGCGAGCCGCTCGCCACGCGAAAAGCGCGCGGCGCCATCTCGGCGTCTAGCTCGCGAGCGACACGGGCGACTGCCGCGATGGCGATCCGGGCGATGGGTTGGCTCATTTGCTTGGGCTTGCGACGTGCGATCGGCGTGTGACAGGCTGCCGCCGACGCCGAGCTGGCCGGCCGGCTGGGCGAAACGGCAGGGCGATCTGGGCGCGACAGGGCGTCGCTCGTCGCGGATCTGGGCGGCCTTTGCTTTCGGATCCGGCGTCTTGGGCTGCTGCGCGATGGAGAGGCTGGGCGATGGGCGCTGGCTCAAGAAATGGCAGACTCGACAACACTGCAACAAACACAGACACACACACAAGCTCTCCTTCTTACCTTCGCCCAAGCAAGAACACCCAAACGAGAAGATGAAGAGGATGAAAACTTACCCTAATGATGATGGAGTCTCGAGCTGCAAAGAGGATGAAGAAATCGGCAAGGAGAGCTTGGGAGAAAGCTTGGGCGGCCACAAGATTTTGGAGAAGAAGATATGGCCAAACCTATTTTCTTTTCATTTAACCAAATGCACCAAAACTCCAAAATCCAAAGCTAACCATAAAATAATACGGACAGAGCAACAAGAGCACCTAATGGCTCAATTGGCACACATCCTCACAAGCTTTCCAGGAGACCCGGGTTCAAACCCCAGCTGCAACACAATTTTCCTTTCTTTTTACTTTTGTATCAAACCTTGCTCAAACCCTTCCACGAAGCCTCACAAACCTACATAAATCCATCCAATATTTTTAGCAACTAGAAAGGACATAAACGACCCTGACGGCCCGACAAATTACCAAAATACCCCTTGGGCATACCTGGAAGACTGGGATGAAAACCTAGGCCGTTACAACTAGCCAGCAAGGATCCCTCAATAAGTCCAGACCCTAATCCAGCCACAAAGGTGCAACCTCATCCACAACTGAAACAAAGGGGCCTTCAACTACAAAGGTGCAACAGCTTCCAAGCCAACACACAAACCTTAGCCAACTAGGCCAAACACTCATAGGAGGCAGAACAACTCTTCTGCAACTTCCAGACACCACTCAAGAGTCCGCTTAATCGGACAAACAATCGCTTTTCAGTGGCCAACAGACTTTCCCCTACTAACACCACTACCGCCAAGTCCAAGACCAAGGGATAATCCGACAACTCCAAAAAGGAAACAGATCCTTACAAGCGGACATCCAAGAACAGGGGAGCTCCACAAACGCTCGCTAACTTGCTCACTAAGCACAACATCCAACTCTCTCACTCGAGGCAACAACAGGGGGGTCCACCACAGATCGGACCGCCGACCACGAACAAGCAAGGACTCGCCCTCCAACACCAAATGAGGGCACTCTCAAACTCGGGAACAGGAGAGACATCCTACAAGGCAAACCACTTACCCACGAACAAGGCTAACTCCTTGGCAACTCGAAAACCACACCTTGGCCAACATCAAGCACCAACTTGCCACCACACCGGAACCAAATCCGGACTCTACTCCAAACAAACTCGGCTTGCTAGCCTACCAAAATCGCCAAAGAACTCACCCGAGGCTACAAACTACTCGACTGGCTTGCCAACTAAACTCACTACCTGGTCCGACCGAGCTCGGTGAGGCTCTCCACAACTAAGGTTCTTCGACAACCCTCGACACACACCTGCCGCCTAACGGTCTAACAACCAACCGCTGAACAAACAACTCCTTTTCCCAAAGATCACAACCACGCTCGCCTGCTCCGAACCTCGAAACCAAAAAGACCGTAAACGCTTGTAATGTGTCATCCTCCTACTCAAAGCATCAGCCACAACGTAGCTTCCACCCAGGGTAAGGATTTCGAGCAACACTCTTAGCAACTACGAACAGAACTACGCGGCTTCACTACAACCACCATTTGTTCAAGCACCATCCAACTCCAACCATGAACAACAAGAGGTTCCACCAACCAAGCTTAGGTTCAACTTAACAAACTTGCCTAAGCAACAACCCAACTACGAGCACGGTATCCTTACAACCTCAACTAAAGCCTTACAACATCCACCTGGAGTTCAACTTCTCCAAGAACCGAGCACCGGTTCTCCAATGCAAAACCCTACATGGTTCGGAACTCTTGCCGCCAGAACAAACTACACGAAACACACTTGTGTGCACAACTCTCAACCTTCCTTCAGAGATCCAAGACTAACAAGTGCTTTCCAAAAGGCAACACTAACTTCCGCGAGATACAATCAACCAAAGGAACACCAAAAGTTCCATCTCCACACGATACTCGAAGCTGCGGCAACCTTGCTCTACTAAAGCATAACAATGCCAAACCGAACTTACTTTATACCAAGCCCCTACCAAGTGTTCTTACACATAAGGAGTCCAACTTCTCTCATAAGGCATCCTACTCATCTCATAGGCATCCAACTCGCCTCATAGGCATCCAGCTCATCTCATAGGCATCCAACTCGCCTCATAGGTATCCACTCATCTCATAGGCATCCAACTCACCTCATGAACAACCAACTCATCTCATGGGCACCCAACTCATGGTCCATCTGCTGGACCGAACTCGCATCTACAATGCTCACTCAACTCAGGTTTAGGCACTCGAAGGTAGTGGACCGCACTACCAACCACAAAGATCTCTTGGCCTTAACACTAGCGTGAGACTCACACACACTAACACTGATCAACCTTCAACCTGTTGAGAAACTCATCCCCTGGTAACACCAGGAAGAGGCTCCGGCTCCTCTCGAACATCCTTTCGCTTGTAGTCCTACGACTACCTCTGAACTAGCTCTCTTGCACGACCTAAACAGGTGCAACTGCCACAACCGGAACCAAAGGCTAAAAGAGTGTGCTGAACTCCGGATGGGTCATAGAACCATCTACTTATACCCATGCCAAACTCAGTCCTGAACCAGACGTAGAGCCAAAGCGGCACACCAACCATTGCACCTCAAGTACCACTACTACCAAATCCACATCTTACTACAAATGGGGCCAGCAAGGTCACAACCTCAAGTGACAAAAACTATGGCGAGGCATACAAGAGCTCAACTCAAACAACCATGCCTAAGGCATTTCATCAAACCGAAGTCTCACTGCCTACTCTTGCATCTCCACATGATGCTCAACAAAACTCTGGCCAGCTCTCTCAACATGCAGCAGCTAGCTCTACTCTAGGAGCTCACCAAAGAAGAGTACTCAACTCTGCTAGACCACTGAGGAAACCACCAACGGATCCAGTCCGGTGGGAACACTGCTCGCTGCACCCTTAACCACAGGGTTCCGACTTACTAGATGCAAAATAAGAACACTTACAAGAGAACAAGGATGTCTCTACCTCCTTCACGAAGGCCACTAACTCTGCAGCTACTCTCTGGGCAAGAAAACAATTTGCTAAGGTTCAAGTTACACACCTGAACTACCCAGACTAGTCCACACTAGGACCTGCTCCACAAGCATCATCATAAGCAAAGCCGAAGCTAACTCCTCTCCTGGAGTGGTACTCCAAGGCAAAACACCTCCACCCTCTCACTAGGGGAAAACTAACAGTTGGGCCACACCACAAGGGTCTACGGGAGTCTAATCTCTACTTCCCTCTGGGACGATATCCCAGTGGTATTTGAATCTATCTGGATACCCTGACAAGCTGCAAACATACTCCTTACACTGCGGGAAGTTGGCATGATGGCGCTCTAAACCCAAACCAACGACAAGTCGAACTCGCTTCGTCTCCGCTCCACAACACAAAACAAGGCATACACTAGATGAAAGGTATTGTAAATTCTTAACCCTTTTCTAGAACAGAAAACTTAGGCGTACCTGATGACTGTCGGAGTGCTGGTGATCATGGGAAAGACGACCTACAACAAAAGGTCAGTCTACAGAATCTATGAATCTGAGCTCTGATACCAACTGTAAAGACCCGACCCAAAAGGGCTCTAAATAGGCCTTTACCCCAATGCATGCATTCAAAGTAAAGGACATTATGAAAATAAATTTCGGATTCCCAAGTGAAACAAAACAAAGTTCAATCTGCAAACAATAAAGTTTGTTGAAACCTGTCCCTGTCTCCAAGCACCTGTTTCAAAGCAAATACATTTCCAAGCGTACACTCTGATCAGAGATTTCTTAAAACATTTGAAAACAATCCCCCATTAAAAAAAAACAGGAATCCACAAAACATTCATAAAAATATCCTAGGGCTCGTGCCGTCTACATGCATTCGGGGAAAAATGAAAGACAAGAGTCATAGAAATAAAAGACAATGACGACAAAGAAGAGTTCCCATGATCTCAGCTCCTCCTTCAGCCATCCTGTCTCGCTCCTTGGTTACCTGTGGAAAACCACAAAATAAGGGTGAGTAACTGTAAAGACCCGACCCGAATGGGGTTCTAAATGGGCCTTTACCCCAATGCATGCATTCAAAATAAAATAATATGCAACATACTTTCGGATTCCAAGTAAAACTAAAACATTAAAAGTCCTGTTTTCAAGCACTTGCTTCAGAAAAGTACATTTCTAAAAGTATACTCTGATCAGAGATTTATTTAAACCATTCAAAAACCTTTTCAGGTACGACTATGCTAGAATCCATAAAACATGAGAAAACGTCCTAGGGCTCCGTGCCCGTCTACATGCATTCAGGGAAATATAAAGTTAAAGAGTCATAAAATGAATAAAAGTGTCGAGGTGACAAAGGTGCCCATGATCACAGCTCCTCCTCACCCATCCTGTCTCGCTCCTTGGTTACCCGTGGAAAACCACAAAATAAGGGTGAGTAACGAATTACTCAGAAGAATCCCCAACCGGTACAATACGATGCACATGGTCATCAAGATGAGTGTATGCAAGCTATGAATATAAACACGAGAAAAGAGCACATAGCTTGAGTCCACACTTGACCCTCGGATGCCAACTCGTGGTCTTAGTCCTAATTAACTACCATAACTACACAGATCGCCTATACGAGAAACAAGTCCCTCGGCCTCACTGCCTACTATCGAATGAAAGGTGCACTAGCTCAAGATCCCGAGGAGCTCTCCGGTCGACGCCAGTAATGAGCGTAAGCATGCACCGCGTGCTTCTACAGACTATGGGGTGCCGGGTCTGGTGGCAAGTTGCCCATATCCGGATACCACGCCTAACTAAATCTCTCGGATCGGTGTCACCGACATAGGGGTGTGAGACTCGGACACGTGAACTGTCACCTGTACCACCGCACTTTGAGGCTAAGGAACGGGTCGTGGTAGGCTTACACCGTGAAGCCGCCCTTACCTTAACAGTGGCAATCAAGGGCTACTGCAGAACACGCCGAGGACGTGCGGCCGCCGGGACTAGGCATTGCCAAGTCATCATCCCGACCGTTGGGGCATCGCTTAGACTACCACCCTCACCCAAGATTGCGGGGCCTCACCGGTTGGGATAGCTAATCCCTCACGGGGTCCAAGGATCTGAGAATCGTCTCGACGTCCTTGCCATGGATGCAAGATACTTTATGCATCGTGCCCGACGATGCTATCTACGATTTCTAACTCCGCCTTAACAATCGAAGAAACAATCCAATACAATCCAATACGTGCTCGAAAGAATACAGCAGACCTAGCATGGTACTACATAACAAGAATGAATATGAGCATGCCAGAACGGAACAACCTAGCATGGACTAACATGAAAGAACAACATACGAAGTCATGCCATCGAGAATTCGCAATGAGTACCTAAACTATACATGCCGATAATCACAAACAAACATACAACATCAATCACATAGAACATCGCAGGTCCACACAACCCCTGTAAGAAATCCTTACCTTGGTGGGAAGACTTCTACACACAAATTCCTAAGCTGCGAACACTTCCGAGCTAGCTATCGAGAACCTACAAACATAGTAACAATCACAACCATATCCCTAAAAATATAATAAAATAGCGAGCTCGGCTCGGAGCACTCACACGGCACCGCGACACGGCAAAGGCGCTGCTGCGCAGTCGGGCACGACCGAGCTGGGCGCTGGCCGCTACCGCGCACGACGCTGGCGCGCGGATGGGCGCTGGGCGCGCTGCGATCGCGACGACGACCAGACGGACTCGCGGCGCGGCAGCAGCAAGCGCGCGCCACGGGCGCTAAGCGTGCGATGCGGACACGGGGAGCCGCTTTCTGCAAGCAGGCGCGCGCGCGCGAACGCTCTGGCGTCGCGCGCGAGCGGCTTTCGGCAAGCGACACGGGGCGAAAGCGCGCGGGCGTCTGGCGTCTCTGCTGCTGCGATCCGGCGTGGACGTCCGGGCCGGCGATGGCCGAGCAGGGGGTGGGCCGGCGACGAGCGTTGCGCGCTGCGGGAGGGCTGCGACGGCAGATCTGGGCGCGACTGGGCGTTTGCTCGTGCGGATCGGATCCGGCCGCCGCTTTCGGATCTGGGCGTCTGGCTCGGCGGTGGGCGACCTGGACAACGCAACAAACGCACACACACACAAGCTCTCCTTCTTACCTTCGCCCAAAGAAGAACACCCAAACGAGAAGATGAAGAGGATGAAAACTTGCCCTAATGATGATGGAGTCTCGAGTGCAAAAGGGATGAAGAAATCGGCAAGGAGAGCTTGGGAGAAAGCTTGGCGCCCACAAGATTTTGGAGAAGAAGATATGGCCAAACCTATTTTCTTTTCATTTAACCAAATGCACCAAAACTCCAAAAATCCAAGGCTAACCATAAAATAATACTGACAGAGCAACAAGAGCACCTAATGGCTCAATTGGCACACATCCTCACAAGCTTTCCAGGAGACCCGGGTTCAAACCCCAGCTGCAAAGACAATTTCCTTTAATTTTACTTTTGCATCAAACCTTGCTCAAACCCTTCCACGAAGCCTCACAAACCTACATAAATCCATCCAATATTTTTAGCAACTAGAAAGGACATAAACGACCCTGACGGCCCGACAAATTACCAAAATACCCCTTGGGCATACTCGAAGATCGGGGTGAAAACTCAGGCCGTTACAATATTCCTCCTTTTTATGACTTTCGTCCTCGAAAGTCCTTAAGATCGAAATACTCGGATGATGCAATCTCATCTCGTCTTCCCGCTCCCAAGTGGCTTCCTCGGAACTCTGACTCCTCCACTGAACCTTTACCAACCGAATCTCGCGGTTACGCAACGTCTTCGTCTCAAATGCAAGGATCCCCACTGGCTTCTCCTCGAAGCTCAAATCCTCATTTAGCTGCAAAGGCTCAAAGTCCACAATGTGCGACGGGTCCGGTACATACTGCCTCAACATTGATACATGAAAAACACTATGCACTACTGACAACGACGGAGGTAGGGCTAACCGATAAGCAACTCTGCCAACCCTTTCCAGAATCTCAAACGGCCCGACAAAACGGGGACTCAACTTCCCTCGCTTACCAAACCTCAAAACACCACGCATTGGAGCAACCTTTAGGAACACATGCTGGCCAACCTCAAACTCCAAATCTAGTCGCCGAACATCGGCGTAACTTTTCTGCCTGCTCTGAGCCGTCAACATACGAGCTCTAATCTTTTGCACTGCTCCATTAGTCAACTGCAGCAACTCGGGACCCAAAACCTGCCTATCACCAACCTCTTCCCAGAACACAGGGGACCGACAACGCTTGCCGTACAAGGCCTCGAATGGAGCCATCTGAATCGCCGATCGATAATCGTTGTTATAGGCAAACTCCATCGAATACGAATCTCGTCCCAACCGCCCGAAAGTCCAACACACAAGCCCTCAACATATCCTCGAGAATCTGCCTCACCTCTCGGTCCCGCCCATCCGCTCGAGGGTGAAAAGTCATCTTTGGCTTTAAATCGCACTCGGTGCCTAAACCTTTCTCGGGCGCCCTCGAGATCGAGAAGTGAACCGCGAATCACGGTCTCGACACAATCCTCACAGGCACACCATGGTAACGAATGATCTGCTCCAAAAACAATCTGCGCCATGTTCCACGGTATAAGTGTCTCTACCGGAATGAAGTGTGCGCTCTTGGTCAACCGATCGACTATCACCCGGATCTGAGTGAACTTCCTCGAGTTCTTGGCAAACCAGCAATAAAGTCCATGGAGATCTCTTCCCATTTCCACCGAGGCACACTCAACGGCTACAACAAACTACCGTGGCCTCTGCACGGTGCCTTCACTTGCCGACAAGTGAGACACCTACGACAAACTCGCCACATCTCTCTTCATTCCCATCCACCGAAAGTCCGCTTGAGGTCCTGATACATTTTGGTACCCCGGGTGCCAAGCAAATGGGGAATCAGGGGCCTCTTAGAGCAACTCTGCTCGCAATCCCGCAATGTCCGGAACACACAACCGCCTCTATAAGTCAACCCATTGTCCGTGAATATACGAAGTCAAAGTCTCCGTCAAGACTAACTCTGTCAACCAATCTTTTAAGTGCGGGTCACTCAATCAAGCATCAATAATCCGCGGTCTAATCGATGGTCGAATCATCCATCGAGCCACCACGGCGGTAACCTCACCTAACAACACGGTAACCTCGGCCCGCTCGAACTCTTTCCGCAATCCAGTGCCGAACTCAACAACGCGCCGCGGAGTGCGACGCCTTCCTACTCAAAGCATCACCACTACATTGGCTTTACCGGATGGTACAAAATCTCGCAGCCATAATCCTTTCCCAACTCTAACCATCTCCTCTGCCTCATATTCAACTCCTTCCGAGTAAATGGATACTTGAGGCTCGTGGTGGTCGGTAAACATCCGGATCCGCTCACCATACAGGTAATGCCTCCAAATCTTCAAAGCAAACACCACTGCGCCAACTCCATATCATGAGTCGGGTAGTTCTGCTCATACGGTTTCAAATTGACGGGAAGCATAGGCGATGACCTTCCCGTCTTGCATCAACACACAACCTAACCCAAACTTGGAAGCATCATTGTAAACTACGAAACCACCCGTCCCCTCCGGATCGCCAACACGTCTTGAAGTTAAACTACGCTTGAGCCCGCAAAGCTCTCATCACACTTACTCGTTTCCAAACGAACTCGACACCCTTCCTCGCCGACGAGTGAGGGGCGAGGCTATGGCGAAAAGTCCTTAACGAACCGACGGTAGTAACTCGCCAAACCTAGAAAGCTGCGTATCTCGGCAATCAAGTCGGCTTGGCCCACGAACTCACGGCCTCAATCTTTGCGGGGTCCACGGCTATACCATCTCTCGAAACCACGTGGCCTAGGAAGGCCACCGCTCCAACCGTAAATCACATTTTGAAAACTTCGCATAAAGCCGGTTCTCCTCAAAGCCGCCAATACTCGCCTCAAATGCTCTGCATGGTCCTCCTTAGACCTTAAATAAATCGGAATATCGTCAATGAACACAATGACGGTTGTCCCAAAAATGATTTGAACACCCTATCCATCATGTCCATGAACGCTGGCGGGGCATTGGTCAATCCAAACGACATAACCACAAACTCATAGTGACCATATCTCGACTGAAAGTCGTCTTAGGAATGTCGGCATCCCCGATCCGCAAATCGATGGTAACCGGATCTCAAATCTATCTTGGAGAACACTAAGCTCCCCTGAAGCCGATCAAACAAGTCATCAATACGGGGCAACGGGTACTTATTCTTCACCGTCACCTTATTAAGCTCGCGATAATCAATACATAAGCGCATGGAACCATCCTTCTTTTTCACAAACTGAACTGGTGCTCCCCACGGGGACACACTCGGACGGATGAACCCTCGGTCTAACATCTCCCGCAAATCAATCTTCGCCCTTTAACTCACTGGGCGCCATGCGATACGGAGCCTTCGAGATAGGGAGGGTCCCTGGCTCGAGCTCAATAAAGAAGTCAACCTCTCTCTTCGGGGGCAACCCCGGTAACTCCTCAGGAAACACATCCGCGAACTCCTACACGACCGGCACCTGATCAATAGTCAGCAAGGGACGGCTCTCCACAGGACAACTTGGCTAGGTAACCCCAAGCTCCATGAGCTAGCAAACGACGAGCTTTCCCAGTGACACGACACACTGGCGATGCGCACTCCACCTTGGACTCCACGAAACTTAAAACTAGGCCGACCAGTGGCCTGAACACCACTTCTTTCCGGTGGCAGTCAATCAACGCGTGGTTAGCAGCTAACCACTCCATACCAAGGATCACATCAAAACCACTCATAGGTAGAACTATGACTGTGGCTACAAGCAACTCTCCGGATATCTCGATCCGGCCATCCTTAATCTTATCTCTAGCTAACATACTAACTCCCGAAGGAGTTGCAACAGATAACTCAAAACCTAGAGGCTCTAGTCTCAACTTAGCATGCTCAAAGAAACAACACAGATACAAATGAATGCGTAGAACTGAGAATAAAACAAAACAAATGCGCAGTTGATCTAAAACAAGAAGCGTGCACTGCGCCACCGCGGCATCTCAGACGCTCGGCCTCTGACGGTCGTAGCAAACACCCGACCTCGCTGCTTCTTTACTGGCCGAGGAAAGAAAACGGATCATATGCCCCTCTTTACCACAACGAAAACACACTCTGGGCCCCGCATCGCAAGGCCGAAACGGTTCGGGGCCTATCTTTGATCCCGGTTTTGGAATCCGCCTTGGCGACGCCGCCGCCACCCCTAAACTCAAACTTTCTTCTCGCCCCACCGCACTGAACAGACGCCGAACCGGGAGCGGCGACAACCCGCTCAACAGATACTTTCCATTATAAATGGTGGCTAGCCGCACCGCTTTGCTCTAGCATAAGTGTCGGGGGCACGTGCCTCCGACATCCCGAGGCACACCCCTGTCTCAAACCAAAGAATAAACTTTCGAATTTTTAACTCGTGGGTAGCTATCACCGAGGAGCAAAATACCCATACTCGTAAAACTTTCTCTCATACTCCTCTATGGAATCGAACCTGCTTGATTCTTCTCAAAAGCTCTACCATCTTTTCCCCGGGCCTCATCACTAATATATTTGACCCTGAACTCGGACTTAAAGAACTCCCAGGTGGCGGTGGAGACCCACTGGCCTCTCACTCGTGGTGGACTCCCACCACCATCTAGCAAGGCCTCCTAGTGCATGGGCTGCACACCTCGGTCTCTGGATATCGGGGCACACCATGATCGTGAAGGTGTACTCCATATGGGCAATCCAACGGGCCGCCGCTAACGCATCCCCGCGGCATCAAACTTCTCCTACCGCCACTTCACAAAGTCCTTTAACCATCTACCAAGCTCCACCGCACCCTCTCGCTACATCCGCCTCGGGGGCTACTTGCTCCCGAGGAGCTGGGTGCTTCTTCTGCTCTCTCTTTGAAACATGCGGGTCACCGCTCGATCCGGGATCGGGACTCTTCCGCTCCATACGCGCCAACAAGGCACGGTCTCGCCCTCTGGTCACTCAAAGATGCTGACCATAAAAGCCCTCATAGAATCAGCCAACTCGCTCCGGGAGCGCGATCTCACGGCGCTTCGCTCGCCTCAACGCCTACTCTAGGCGCGACAGGGGAGCTATCGGCGAAATGCCACTGGCCTCGGCTTGGGACGATGTCCCTGCAGATGTCGACCGATCCCGGTACTCGTCCCGCTCTCGGACGTCCTCTCCCTGCACGACGTGACAGTGCATGCATCGGGCGATCTACACCCAAACCAACAACGAGTCGAACTCGCTGCGCCCCCGCTCTACAACACTAAGCAAGGCATACACTAGATAAAAGGTATTGTAAATTCTTAACCCCTTTTCTAAAATGAAGAAACTTAAGCGTACTGATGATGACCGTCGAGTGCCGATGATCATGGGAAAAACGACCTACAACAAAAAAAGGTCACCCTCGTAATCTATGACTCGAGCTCGATACCAATCTGTAAAGACCCGACCGAATGGGGTTCTAAATGGGCCTTTACCCCAATGCATGCATTCAAAATAAAATAATATGCAACATACTTTCGGATTCCGAGTAAAACTAAAACATTAAAAGTCCCTGTTTCCAAGCACTGCTTTGTGAAAAGTACATTTCGAAAAGTATACTCGATCGAGATTTATTTAAACCATTCAAAAACC
The DNA here is from genome assembly GCA_036507275.1 of Sicyos edulis. Classification (NCBI taxonomy): domain Eukaryota; kingdom Viridiplantae; phylum Streptophyta; class Magnoliopsida; order Cucurbitales; family Cucurbitaceae; genus Sicyos; species Sicyos edulis. Next base: position 17,655,053 of record CM071857.1, on the reverse strand, counting down.
TTTTCAGTATGCGACTATCTTGCCGAATCCATAAAACACGAGAAAACGTCCTAGGGCTCCGTGCCCGTCTACATGCATTCAGGGAAATATAAAGTTAAAGAGTCATAAAATGAATAAAAGTGTCGGAGGTGACACCAGTGCCCATGATCACGCTCTCCTCCTTCACCATCCCGCTGTCTCGCTCTGGTTACCTGTGGAAAACCACAAAATAAGGGTGAGTAACGAATTACTCAAGAAGAATCCCCAACCGGGTACAATACGATGCACATGGTCATCAAGATGAGTGTATGCAAGCTATGAATATAAACACAGAAAAGAGCACATAGCTTGAGTCCACACTTGGACCTCGGATGCCAACTCAGGGCCTTAGTCCGGAATTAACTACCATAACTACACAGATCGCCCTATACGAGAACAAGTCCCGGCCTCAGCCTGTCTACTATCGAATGAAAGGTGCACTAGCTCAAGATCCCGAGGAGCTCTCCGGTCGACGCTGTAATAAGCGTAAGCATGCACCGCGTGCTTCTACTGCAACTATGGGGTGCCGGGTCTAGTGGCAAGCTGCCCATATCCGCATACCACGCCTAACTAAATCTCTGGATCGGTGTCACCGACATAGGGGTGTGAGAGCCGACACACGTGAACTATGTCACCAGTACCACCGCACCGAGGCTAAGGAACGGGTCGTGGTAGGCTTACACCAGAAGCCGTCCTTACCTTAACAGGTGGCAATCAAGGGCTACTACCGAACACGCTGAGGACGTGCCGGCTGCCGGGGACTAGGCATTACCAAGTCATCATCCTGACCGTTGGGGCATCGCTTAGACTACCACCCTCACCCAAGATTGCAGGGCCTACCGGTTGGGATAGCTAATCCCTCACGGGGTCCAAGGACGGAGAATCGTCTCGAACGTCCTTGCCATGGATGCAAGATACTTTATGCATCGGGCCCGGATGATGCTATCTACCCGAATTCTAACTCGCCTTAACAATCGAAAACAATCCAATACGTGCTCGAAAGAATACAAAGAGACCTAGCATGGTACTACTGAGAACAAGAATGAATATGAGCATGCCGAACGGAACAACCTAGCATGGACTAACATGAAAGAACAACATACGAAGTCATGCCACCAGAATTCGCAATGCAGTACCTAAACTATACATGCTGATAATCACAAACAAACATACAACATCAATCACATAGAACATCGCAGGTCCACACAACCCCGGTAAGAAATCCTTACCTTGGTCGGAAGACATCTACACACAAATTCCTAAGCTGCGAACACTTCCGAGAGCTAGCTATCGAGAACCTACAAACATAGTAACAATCACAACCATATCCCTAAAAATATAATAAAATAGCGAGTGCTCGGCTAGGGAGCACTCACACGCACACCGCGACACGGCGCAAAGCGCGCCACTGGCAGCTGGCACGGCCGAAGCTGGCGCGCTGCTCGCGCGCATGCGCGATGGGCGCTGGGCGCGCATGTGCGCGACGACGACGGACAGACGGCAGCGGCAGCGAGCGGCACGCGCGCACGCGCGCACGGCGCTGCATGCGATGCGGACACGGAAGCTGCTCAGCGACGCGCGCGCGAACGCGTCTGGCGCGTCTTGGCGAGCGGCTCGGCAAGCGACACGGCGAAGGCGCGCGCGCGGCGTCGGGTCTCGCTGCGCGCGCGATCTGGCGTGGACGCCGATCGCGATGGCCGGCGGTGGGGCTGGGGCCGGCGACGAGCGTTGGCTCGCGGGAGGGCTGCGACGGCAGATCTGGCGCGACCGGGCGTCTCGCTCGTCGGATCTGGACGGCCGCTTTGCTCCGGATCTGGGCGTCTGGCTCGGCGGTGGGCGGACTGAACGACCGCAACAAACGCACACACACACAAGCTCTCCTTCTTACCTTCGGCCAGCAAGAACACCCAAACGAGAAGATGAAGAGGATGAAAACTTACCCGGAATGATGATGGAGTATCGAGCTGCAAAGGGGATGAAGAAATCGGCAAGGAGAGCTTGGGAGAAAGCTTGGGCGGCCACAAGATTTTGGAAAAGAAGATATGGCCAAACTTATTTTCTTTTCATTTAACCAAATGCACCAAAACTCCAAAAATCCAAGGCTAACCATAAAATAATACGGACAGAGCAACAAGAGCACCTAATGGCTCAATTGGCACACATCCTCACAAGCTTTCCAGAGACCCGGTTCAAACCCAGTGCAAAAGACAATTTCCTTTAATTTTACTTTTGCATCAAACCTTGCTCAAACCCTTCCACGAAGCCTCACAAACCTACATAAATCCATCCAATATTTTTAGCAACTAGAAAGGACATATACGACCCTGACGGCCCGATAAATTACCAAAATACCCCTTGGGCATACCTGGAAGACTGGGGTGAAAACCTGGGCCGTTACAGTAACGAATTACCCAGTAAGAATCCCCAACCGGGGTACAATACGATGCACATGGTCATCCAGATGAATGTATGCAAGCTATGATCATAAACACAGAATAGAGCACATAGCTGGAGTCCACACTTGGACCTAGGATGCCAACTCAGGGTCTTAGTCCGGAATTAACTACCATAACCACACAAATCGCCCTATACGAGAAACAAGTCACGGCCTCACTTTGTCTCTCGTCCGAATGAAAGGTGCACTAGCTCAAGATCCCGAGGAGCTCTCCTGGCCGACGCCTGTTTGTAATGAGCGTAAGCATGCACCGCGTGCTTCTACAGACTATGGGGTGTGCCGGGTCTAGTGGCAAGCCGCCCATATCCGGATACCACGCCTAACTAAATCTCTCGGATCGGTGTCACCGACATAGGGGTGTGAGACTGGACACGTGAACTATGTCGTCACTGTACCACCGCACTTTGAGGCTAAGGAACGGGTCGTGGTAGGCTTACACCAGAAGCCGCCCTTACCTTAACAGTGGCAATCAAGGGCTCTTTGCCGAACACGCCGAGGGGCGTGCGGCCGCCGGGACTAGGCATTGCCAAGTCATCATCCCGACCGCTGGGGCATCGCTTAGACTACCACCCTCACCCAAGATTGCAGAGCCTATCGGTGGGATAGCTAATCCCTCACGGGGTCCAAGGACGGAGAATCGTCTCGGGCGTCCTTGCCATGGATGCAAGATACTTTATGCATCGGGCCCGGATGATGCTATCTACCCAACTCTAACCTCGCCTTAACAATCAAAGAAACAAGCGATATAATCCAACACGTGCTCAAAGAGTACAAATAACCTAGCATGGTACTACGAAGCAAGAATAAACACGAGCATGCCGAACGGAACAACCTAGCATGGACTAACATGAAAGAACAATATGCGAAGTCATGCCAGTCAGGAATACATAACAGAGCACCTAAACTATACATGCCGATAATCACAAACAAACATACAACATCAATCACAAAGAACATCGCAGGTCCACACAACTCCAAAGAAGAAATCCTTACCGCCGGGAGGCAACTACACACAAAATCCTAAGCCGCGATCGAACCCGAGCTAGCTACCGAGAACCTAAAAAAACAATGATAATCACACTCTAAAAGCTTAAATATAATAAAATAAATAGGGCTCGGCTCAGGAGCAACTCACGCGATGCGGTGACACTCGATCGGGCAGCAAGCGCACGGCGGGCTGGGCTTCTTTGGCGCGGATGGGCGCTGATGGGCTCGATGGGCGGCAAATGGGCGCACATCGGCGCTGGCTGCGACGACAGCCCTCGGCGCAGATGGCGCGCTATGCGCGCGACGCTACTGGGGCGGCACGCGGACGGCACGCGCGCGCAGGCGCAGGGGCGCGCGCGCGCGACGCGACGACGGGCGCTGGGCTGCGACGCGAAGCGAGCTCGGCCGGGCGATGGCGAGGCGCAAGGCACGCACGCCACGGTGGCGGTGCGCGATCGCGGCGGCGCGACGCGACGGACGCGCGGATCGTGCTTCGCGACGCCTCTGCTGGCGGCTGCGGCGACGGCTCGGGCGCCTAGGCTGCGTCTTCTTTGGCGCGCAGGTGTCTGGCGACTGGCTGGCGCGCTGGGCTGCTTTGGTGCGATCTGGCCGGGCTGCTCGACCGGCCGCTCTCACTGGCTGCGCTTGGCTGGCCGGAACGACACTCGAGAGGACTCTCGGGAGAAGACTCACGCAAGATGGCTAGAGAGAAAAAGGGTTGGGCGGCCATGGGGGTTTGGAGAAGAAGACATAACAAAACCTAATTTTCTTTCATTTAATCAAATGCACCAAAACCCGAAGAACTCAAGGCTAACCAAGATATGCTACGAAGAGAGTAACAAAGGGTTGGGCGAAGACTCACGCAAGATGGCTAGAGAGAAAAAGGGTTGGGCGGCCATGGGGGTTTGGAGAAGAAGACATAACAAAACCTAATTTTCTTTCATTTAATCAAATGCACCAAAACCCGAAGAACTCAAGGCTAACCAAGATATGCTGCGGAGAGAGTAAGAAAAACACCGTGGCTCAACCGCCACACCACCCACCGACTTCCTGCACCACTTGGGTTCAAACCCACCAAACACATCTTTAACTCCTAATTTTCTTTTTGCATCTCCCCATGCCCAAACACCACCACAAAGCCTCGAAAACTTACATAAGACCATCTAATAATTTTAGCAACTGGAAAAAGATATAAACGGCCCTGACGGCCCAACCAAATTACCAAAATACCCCTAGGGCATACCTGGAAGACCGGGATGAAAACCTGGGCCGTTACAGTTAGTTTCTTTATTTTAGGTTTAACTTTCCTAGGCTATAAATAGCCATGAAGTAAGTTATAAAACTCAGATTTTGAATGAATGAAAATTAGCTCTCTACAAGAGATCATTTTCTTAGAATTTTAGGGCATGTTCTTTGTCTCTTTCTCTAAGTTTCCCTTGCAATCTTGTGATAGAATGCATTTGAGCCATTCAATCCAGTCTTGATCAAGCTTGATTGTGGAGTGACTCAATCTAGAACAAGATCTTCCATATCTTGCTTCTAGATCATTGATCTTAAGAGGTAATCAAATTCTAGTCTTTTCTCTTGGTTGTTCCAAAATCTATAAGGAGGTGTTAATCTCTTAATTCAAGGGTTCTTGCTTCATCATAAGCTTGGATCTTTGGGCTGAGAATTAGGGTTGCCTTATCATTTGGTATCAGAGCATATGTTGCATCTTTGTGGCCGGCTCTAGATTTGATTTTATCTTTAACTTTCAGCAATTCGTTCATCTTCTTGTTCAGATCTTGTTTCTCTGTTTTTCATCATTGTTGGATCTATAAAAAAAAAAAAAAAGTTCATGGTTCGACCTTGAATTATTCTTGTCCAATTTGAAACTACTGCATTGAGTGCTTATATTTTCGATTGTAATACTTCGATAACGATCGAATTTGACAAACTGTTCTTCTGTAAAAATTTAGATCTGTGCGTTATCTTTAATCCTTAAGAAGACGACTTATTCAAATTAGTATCGTAAAGCATTCGTTTGTGGGTTTCTTTTTCAGTGTGTAATATACAAGAAATAAAAAAAAATAGTAAGAGTGTTTGCAACACGTTTGAGATTTTTGCAACAACGTTCAATGTAAACAATTCCAATTGCGCATCACCATGTTTCGCCAGGTAAAACAAAAAAAAAAGCAAAAAGATTTATGCATTGAAAACCTAAAGTTCATCCCTAGATGGTTTGTTTCAAAGATTTGGCATAAATTTTTAATGTAAATTATTCCAATGCTGCATCACAATGTTTGGGGAGGGATAAGAAAAAAACTAGGATAGATTTCAGCGTTTAAAGTCTAAAGTTCATCTTAAGAGTGTTTGTTTCGAGCTTTTGGCAACAACGTTCAATGTAAACTATTTCAATGTCGCATAACCATGTTTCGCGAGGTAACACTAAAAAGATCTGAAGGATTTATGCATTCAAAACCTAAAGTTCGTCCCTAGACGGTTTGTTTCAAAGGTTTGGTATAAACATTTAATGTAAACTATACCAATGATGCATCACCATGTTTCGGGAGAGAAAACCAAAAAATTAGGATAGATTTATGCATTCAAAACCCTAAAGTTTGTCCTGAGAGTGTTTGTTTCGATTCTTTGGTGTAAACGTTTTGCGGAAAATATTCCAATGTTGCATTACGATGTTTCAGGAGGTAAAACGAAAAACCCGGATAGATTTCAGCGTTTAAGACCTAAAGTTTGTCCAAAGAGTGTTTGTTTCGAGCTTTTGGCAGCAACGTTCAATGTAAACTACTCCAATGTCGCATCACCATGTTTCGCGAGGTAAAACTAAAAAAAAGCAAAAAGATTTATGCATTGAAAACCTAAAGTTCATCCCTAGATGGTTTGTTTCAAAGATTTGGCATAAATGTTTAATGTAAATTATTCCAATGCTGCATCACAATGTTTGGGGAGGGATAAGAAAAAAACTAGGATAGATTTCAGCGTTTAAAGTCTAAAGTTCGTCTTAAGAGTGTTTGTTTCGAGCTTTTGGCAACAACATTCAATGTAAACTATTTCAATGTCGCATAACCATGTTTCGCGAGGTAACACTAAAAAGATCTAAAGGATTTATGCATTCAAAACCTAAAGTTCGTCCCTAGACGGTTTGTTTCAAAGGTTTGGTATAAACATTTAATGTAAACTATACCAATGCTACATCACCATGTTTCGGGAGAGAAAACCAAAAAATTAGGATAGATTTATTCATTCAAAACCCTAAAGTTCGTCCTGAGAGTGTTTGTTTCGATTCTTTGGTGTAAACGTTTTGCGGAAAATATTCCAATGTTGCATTACGATGTTTCAGGAGGTAAAACGAAAATACCGGATAGATTTCAGCGTTTAAGACCTAAATTTTGTCCAAAGAGTGTTTGTTTCGAGCTTTTGGCAACAACGTTCAATGTAAACTATTCCAATGTCGCATCACCATGTTTCGCGAGGTAAAACAAAAAAAAAGCAAAAAGATTTATGCATTGAAAACCTAAAGTTCATCCCTAGATGGTTTGTTTCAAAGATTTGGCATAAATTTTTAATGTAAATTATTCCAATGCTGCATCACAATGTTTGGGGAGGGATAAGAAAAAAACTAGGATAGATTTCAGCGTTTAAAGTCTAAAGTTCGTCTTAAGAGTGTTTGTTTCGAGCTTTTGGCAACAACATTCAATGTAAACTATTTCAATGTCTCATAACCATGTTTCGCGAGGTAACACTAAAAAGATCTAAAGGATTTATGCATTCAAAACCTAAAGTTCGTCCCTAGACGTTTTGTTTCAAAGGTTTGGTATAAACATTTAATGTAAACTATACCAATGCTACATCACCATGTTTCGGGAGAGAAAACCAAAAAATTAGGATAGATTTATTCATTCAAAACCCTAAAGTTCGTCCTGAGAGTGTTTGTTTCGATTCTTTGGTGTAAACGTTTTGCGGAAAATATTCCAATGTTGCATTACGATGTTTCAGGAGGTAAAACGAAAAACCCGGATAGATTTCTGCGTTTAAGACCTAAAGTTTGTCCAAAGAGTGTTTGTTTCGAGCTTTTGGAGACAACGTTCAATGTAAACTATTCCAATGTCGCATCACCATGTTTCGCGAGGTAAAACCAAAAAAATCAGAAGGATTTATGCGTTGAAAACCTAAAGTTCGTCCTTAGACGGTTTGTTTCAAAGATTTGGAATTAACGTTTAATGTAAACTATTCCAATGCTGTATTAAAATGTTTCGGGAGGGAAAACCAAAAAACTCGGATAGATTTATGAGTTGAAAACCTAAAGTTTATCTCGAGAGTGTTTGTTTCTATTCTTTGTCACAAACGTTTCGGGCAAAATATTCCAATTTTGCATTACGATGTTTCGAGAGCTAAAACAAAAAAATCGGATATATTTTAACGTATAAAACCTAAAGTTCGTAATAAGAGTGTTTGTTTCGAGATTTTTGAAACAACGTTCAATCTTAACTATTCCAACGGCGCATCAACATGTTTCGCGAGGAAAACCCAAAAAAAGGCAAAAGGATTTATGCAGTGAAAACCTAAAGTTCGTCCCAAGATGGTTTGTTTCAAAGATTTGGCATGAACTTTTAATATAAACTATTCCAATGCTGCATCACAATTCTTGGGGAGGGATAACCAAAGAACTCGGATAGATTTCAGAGCTTAAAGTCTAAAGTTCGTCTCAAGAGTGTTTGTTTCGAGCTTTTGACAACAACGTTCAATGTAAACTATTTCAATGTCGCATTACCATGTTTCGCGAGGTAAAACTACAAAGATCAGAAGGATTTATGCTTTGAAAACCTAAAGTTCGTCCCTGGACGGTTTGTTTGAAAGATTTGGTATAAACATTTAATCTAAACTATACCAATGCTGCATCACAATGTTTAGGGAAAGAAAACAAAAAAACTAGGATAGATTTATGCGTTCAAAACCCTAAAGTTCGTCCCGAGAGTGTTTGTTTCGATTTTTTGGCATAAACGTTTTGCGCAAAATATTCCAATGTTGCATTACGATGTTTATGGAGCAAAAACAAAAAACAATGATAGATTTCAGCGTTTAAATCCAAAAGTTCGTCCAAAGAGTGTTTGTTTCGAGCTTTTGGCAACAACGTTCAATGTAAACTATTCAAATGTCGCATCACCATGTTTCACGAAGTAAAAAAAAAAAACAGAAGGATTTATGCTTTGAAGACCTAAAGTTAGTCCTTAGACGATTTGTTTCAAGGATTTGGCATAAACGTTTAATGTAAACTAGCCCAATGCTGCATCACAATGTTTCGGCAGGGAAAACCAAAAAAATCGGATAGGTTAAGCACTTAAAGCCTAATGTTCGTTTCCAAAGTGTTAGTTTCGATTTCCTGGAACCAACCTTGAAAGTAAACTACTCCAATGTCGCACCACCCTGTTTCGCGAGGTAAAACCAAAAAAATCAGAAGGATTTATGCGTTCAAAACCTAAAGTTCGTCCCTAGATGGTTTGTTTCAAAGATTTGGTATAAACGTTTAATGTAAACTATTCAAATACTGCATCACAATGTATCAGGAGGGATAACCAAAAAACTCGGATAGATTTCAGCATTTAAAATCTAAAGTTCGTCTCAAGAGTGTTTGTATTGAGCTTTTGGCAACAACGTTCAATGTAAACTATTTCAATGTCGCATCACCTTGTTTTGCGAGATAAAACTAAAAAGATCAGAAGGATTTATGCATTGAAAACCTAAAGTTCGTCCTTAGACAGTTTGTTTCAAAGATTTGACATAAACGTTTAATGTAAACTATTCCAATGCTGTATCACAATGTTTTGGCAGGGAAAACCAAAAAACACAGATAGATTTTAGCATTTAAAACCTAATGTTCGTTTCCAGAGTGTTAGTTTCGAGCTCTTGGAACCAACCTTGAAAGTAAACTATTCCAATGTCGCACCACCCTGTTTCGCTAGATAAAACCAAAAAAATCAGAAGGATTTATGCGTTCAAAACCTAAAGTTCGTCCCTGGATGGTTTGTTTCGAAGATTTGGTATAAACGTTTAATGTAAACTATTCCAATGCTGCATCACAATGTTTCGGGAGAGAAAACCTAAAAACTAGGATAGATTTATGCGTTCAAAACTCTAAAATTCGTCCCGAAAGTGATTGTTTCGATTCTTTAGCGCAAACGTTTCGCGCAAAATATTCCAATGTTGCATAACGATGTTTTGGGAGCTAAAATGAAAACTCGGATAGATTTCTCCGTTTAAAACCTAAAGTTCGTCCCCACAGTATTTGTTTCGAGATTTTGGCAACAACGTCAATGCAAACTATTCCAATGTCGCATCACCTCTTTCACGAGGTAAAACCAAAAAGTCAGAAGGATTTATGCGTTGAAAACCTAAAGTTCGTCCTTAGACAGTTTGTTTCAAAGATTTGGCATAAACGTTTAATGTAAACTATTCCAATGCTGTATCACAATGTTTCGGTAGGGAAAACGAAAAATCTCGGATAGATTTATGCATTGAAAACCTAAATTTTGTCTTGAGAGTGTTTGTTTCTATTCTTTGTCGCAAACGTTTCGGGCAAAATATTCCAACTTGTCATTACGATGTTTCGGGTGCTAAAACACAAAAATCGGATAGATTTCAAAGTTTAAAACCTAAAGTTCGTCATAAGAGTGTTTGTTTCAAGCTTTTTGCAACAACGTTCAATGTAATATATTCCAATGTCGCATCACCATGTTTCACGAAGTAAAACAAAAAAAAAAAGCAAAAGGATTTATGCGTTGAAAACCTAAGGTTCGTCCCTAGACGGTTTGTTTTAAAGATTTGGCATAAACGTTTAATGTAAACTATTCCAATGCTGCATCACAATGTTTCAGCAGAGATAAACAAAAAACTCGGATAGATTTCAGCGTTTAAAATATAAAGTTCATCTCAAGAGTGTTTGTTTCGAGCTTTTCGCAAAAACGTTCAATGTAAACTTTTTCAATGTTACATCACCATGTTCGCGAGGTAAACTTAAAAGATCAGAAGGATTTATGCATTGAAAACATAAAGTTCATCCCTGGAGGGTTTGTTTAAAAGATTTGGTATTAACATTTAATGTAAACTATACCAATTCTGCATCACAATGTTTAGGGAGAGAAAACAAAAAAACTAGGATAGATTTATTCGTTCAAAACCCTAAAGTTCGTACCGAGAGTGTTTGTTTCGATTTTTTGACTCAAACGTTTTGCGCAAAATATTCCAATGTTGCATTACGATGTTTCGAGAGCTAAAAGGAAAATCTTGGATAGATTTCAGTGTTTAAAACCTAAAGTTCGTCGAAAGAGTGTTTGTTTCGAGCTCTTGGCAACAACGTTCAATGTAAACTATTCCAATGTCGCATCACCTTGTTTCGTGAGGTAAAACCAAAAAAATCAGAAGGATTTATGCGTTGAAAACCTAAAGTTCATCCTTAGACGGTTTGTTACAAGGATTTGGCATAAACGTTTAATGTAAACTATTCCAATGCTGCATCACAATGTTTCGGCAGGGAAAACCAAAACACTCAGATAGATTTTAGCATCTAAAACCTAATGTTCGTTTCCAGTGTGTTAGTTTCGAGCTCTTGGAACCAACCTTGAAAGTAAACTATTCCAATGTCGCACCAACTTTGTTTCATGAGGTAAAACCAAAAAATCATAAGGATTTATGCGTTCAAAACCTAAAGTTCGTCCTGGACGGTTTGTTTCGAAGATTTGGTATAAACGTTTAATGTAATCTATTCCAATGCTGCATCACAATGTTTCAGAGGGATAACCAAAAAACTCGGATAGATTTAAGCGTTTAAAATCTAAAGTTCGTCTCAAGAGTGTTTGTTTTGAGCTTTTGGCAACAACGTTCAATGTAAACTATTTCAATGTCGCATCACCTTGTTTCGCGAGATAAAACTAAAAAGATCAGAAGGATTTATGCATTGAAAACCTAAAGTTCGTCCCAAGAAGGTTTGTTTCAAAGATTTGGTATAAACATTTAATGTAAACTATACCAATGCTGCATCACAATGTTTCGGGATAGAAAACCTAAAAACTAGGATAGATTTATGCGTTCAAAACTCTAAAGTTCGTCCCGAAAGTGATTGTTTCGATTATTTAGCGCAAACGTTTCGCGCAAAACATTCCAATGTTGCATTACGATGTTTTGGGAGTTAAAATGAAAACTCAGATAGATTTCTGCGTTGAAAACCTAAAGTTCGTCCCAACAGTATTTGTTTCGAGCTTTTGGCAACAACGTCAATGCAAACTATTCCAATGTCGCATCACCTGTTTCACGAGGTAAAACCAAAAAGTCAGAAGGATTTATGCATAGAAAACCTAAAGTTCGTCCCTGGACGGGTTGTTTGAAAGATTTGGCATAAACATTTAATGTAAACTATACCAATGCTGCATCACAATGTTTAGGGAGAGAAAACAAAAAAACTAGGATAGATTTATTCGTTCAAAACCCTAAAGTTAGTCGCGAGAGTGTTCGTTTAGATTTTTTGGCTCAAACGTTTCGCGCAAAATATTCCAATGTTGCATTACGATGTTTTGGGAGCTAAAATGAAAACTCGGATAGATTTCTGCGTTTAAAACCTAAAGTTCGTCCCAACAGTATTTGTTTTGAGCTTTTGGCAACAACAACAATGCAAACTATTCCAATGTCGCATCACCATGTTTCGCGAGGTAAAACCAAAAAAATCAAAAGGATTTATGCGTTGAAAACCTAAAGTTCGTCCTTAGACAGTTTGTTTCGAAGATTTGACATAATCATTTAATGTAAACTATTCCAATGCTGTATCACAATGTTTCGGGGGGGAAAACGAAAAATCTCGGATAGATTTATGCATTGAAAACCTAAATTTTGTCTTGAGAGTATTTGTTTCTATTCTTTGTCGCAAACGTTTGGGCAAAATATTCCAACTTGTCATACGATGTTTCGGGTGCTAAAACACAAAAATCGGATAGATTTCAAAGTTTAAAACCTAAAGTTGGTCATAAGAGTGTTTGTTTCAAGCTTTTTGCAACAACGTTCAATGTAATATATTCCAATGTCGCATCACCATGTTTCACGAAGTAAAACAAAAAAAAAAGCAAAAGGATTTATGCGTTGAAAACCTAAGGTTCGTCCCTAGACGGTTTGTTTTAAAGATTTGGCATAAACGTTTAATGTAAACTATTCCAATGCTGCATCACAATGTTTCAGCAGAGATAAACAAAAAACTCGGATAGATTTCAGCGTTTAAAATCTAAAGTTCATCTCACGAGTGTTTGTTTCGAGCTTTTCGCAACAACGTTCAATGTAAACTTTTTCAATGTCACATCACCATGTTCGCGAGGTAAACTAAAAGATCGTAAGGATTTATCCATTGAAAACATAAAGTTCGTCCCCTGGAGGGTTTGTTTAAAAGATTTGGTATTAACATTTAACGTAAACTATACCAATTCTGCATCACAATGTTTAGGGAGAGAAAACAAAAAAACTAGGATAGATTTATTCGTTCAAAACCCTAAAGTTCGTTCCGAGAGTGTTTGTTTCGATTTTTTGAATCAAACATTTTGCGCAAAATATTCCAATGTTGCATTACGATGTTTCGAGCTAAAAGGAAAATCTTGGATAGATTTCATGTTTAAAACCTAAAGTTCGTCGAAATACTGTTTGTTTCGAGCTCTTGGCAACAACGTTCAATGTAAACTATTCCAATGTCGCATCACCATGTTTCGTGAGGTAAAACCAAAAAAATCAGAAGGATTTATGCGTTGAAAACCTAAAGTTCATCCTTAGACGGTTTGTTACAAGGATTTGGCATAAACGTTTAATGTAAACTATTCCAATGCTGCATCAAAATGTTTCGGCAGGGAAAACCAAAACACTCAGATAGATTTTAGCATTTAAAACCTAATGTTCGTTTCCAGTGTGTTAGTTTCGAGCTCTTGGAACCAACCTTGAAAGTAAACTATTCCAATGTCGCACCAACCTTGTTTCGCGAGTAAAACCAAAAAATCATAAGGATTTATGCGTTCAAAACCTAAAGTTCGTCCCCTGGACGGTTTGTTTCGAAGATTTGGTATAAACGTTTAATGTAATCTATTCCAATGCTGCATCACAATGTTTCAGAGGGATAACCAAAAAACTCGGATAGATTTAAGCGTTTAAAATCTAAAGTTCGTCTCAAGAGTGTTTGTTTTGAGCTTTTGGCAACAACGTTCAATGTAAACTATTTCAATGTCGCATCACCTTGTTTCGCGAGATAAAACTAAAAAGATCAGAAGGATTTATGCATTGAAAACCTAAAGTTCGTCCCAAGAAGGTTTGTTTCAAAGATTTGGTATAAACATTTAATGTAAACTATACCAATGTTTGCATCACAATGTTTGGGATAGAATACCTAAAAACTAGGATAGATTTATGCGTTCAAAACTCTAAAGTTCGTCCCAAAGTGATTGTTTCGATTATTTAGCGCAACGCGTTTAGCGCAAAAACATTCCAATGTTGCATTACGATGTTTTGGGAGTTAAAATGAAAACTCGAGATAGATTTCTGCGTTGAAAACCTAAAGTTCGTCCCAACAATGATTTGTTTCGAGCTTTTGGCAACAACGTCAATGCAAACTATTCCAATGTCGCATCACCTGTTTCACGAGGTAAAACCAAAAAGTCAGAAGGATTTATGCATAGAAAACCTAAAGTTCGTCCCTGGACGGGTTGTTTGAAAGATTTGGCATAAACATTTAATGTAAACTATACCAATGCTGCATCACAATGTTTAGGGAGAGAAAACAAAAAACTAGGATAGATTTATTCGCTCAAAACCCTAAAGTTAGTCGCGAGAGTGTTCGTTTAGATTTTTTTGGCTCAAACGTTTGCGCAAAAATATTCCAATGTTGCATTACGATGTTTTGGGAGCTAAAATGAAAACTCGGATAGATTTCTGCGTTTAAAACCTAAAGTTCGTCCCAACAGTGGTTCAGTATTTGTTTTGAGCTTTTGGCAACAACAACAATGCAAACTATTCCAATGTCGCATCACCATGTTTCGCGAGGTAAAACCAAAAAAATCAAAAGGATTTATGCGTTGAAAACCTAAAAGTTCGTCCTTAGACGGTTTGTTTCAAGATTTGACATAATCATTTAATGTAAACTATTCCAATGTCAGTATCACAATGTTTCGGGGAAAACGAAAAATCTCGGATAGATTTATGCATTGAAAACCTAAATTTTGTCTTGAGAGTATTTGTTTCTATTCTTTGTCGCAAACGTTTCGGGCAAAATATTCCAACTTGTCATACGATGTTTCGGGTGCTAAAACACAAAAATCGGATAGATTTCAAAGTTTAAAACCTAAAGTTGGTCATAAGAGTGTTTGTTTCAAGCTTTTTGCAACAACGCTTCAATGTAATATATTCCAATGTCGCATCACCATGTTTCACGGCGTAAAAAAAAAAAAAAAAGCAAAAGGATTTATGCGTTGAAAACCTAAGGTTCGTCCCTAGACGGTTTGTTTTAAAGATTTGGCATAAACGCTTAATGTAAACTATTCCAATGTCGCATCACAATGTTTCAAAGAGAGATAAACAAAAAACTCGGATAGATTTCAAACGCTTAAAATCTAAAGTTCATCTCACGAGTGTTTGTTTCGAGCTTTTCGCAACAACGCTCAATGTAAACTTTTTCAATGTCACATCACCATGTTCGCGAGGTAAACTAAAAAGATCGTAAGGATTTATCCATTGAAAACATAAAGTTCGTCCCCGGAGGGTTTGTTTAAAAGATTTGGTATTAACATTTAACGTAAACTATACCAATTCTCGCATCACAATGTTTAGGAGAGAAAACAAAAAAACTAGGATAGATTTATTCGTTCAAAACCCTAAAGTTCGTTCCGAGAGTGTTTGTTTCGATTTTTTGAATCAAACATTTTGCGCAAAATATTCCAATGTTGCATTACGATGTTTCGGGAGCTAAAAGGAAAATCTTGGATAGATTTCAGTGTTTAAAACCTAAAGTTCGTCGAAAGAGTGTTTGTTTCGAGCTCTTGGCAACAACGTTCAATGTAAACTATTCCAATGTCGCATCACCATGTTTCCGAGGTAAAACCAAAAAAATCGTAAGGATTTATGCGTTGAAAACCTAAAGTTCATCCTTAGACGGTTTGTTACAAGGATTTGGCATAAACGTTTAATGTAAACTATTCCAATGCTGCATCAAAATGTTTCGGCAGGGAAAACCAAAACACTCAGATAGATTTTAGCATTTAAAACCTAATGTTCGTTTCCAGTGTGTTAGTTTCGAGCTCTTGGAACCAACCTTGAAAGTAAACTATTCCAATGTCGCACCAACCTGTTTCGCGAGGTAAAACCAAAAAAATCATAAGGATTTATGCGTTCAAAACCTAAAGTTCGTCCCTGGACGGTTTGTTTCGAAGATTTGGTATAAACGTTTAATGTAATCTATTCCAATGCTGCATCACAATGTTTCAGAGGGATAACCAAAAAACTCGGATAGATTTAAGCGTTTAAAATCTAAAGTTCGTCTCAAGAGTGTTTGTTTTGAGCTTTTGGCAACAACGTTCAATGTAAACTATTTCAATGTCGCATCACCTTGTTTCGCGAGATAAAACTAAAAAGATCAGAAGGATTTATGCATTGAAAACCTAAAGTTCGTCCCAAGACGGTTTGTTTCAAAGATTTGGTATAAACATTTAATGTAAAGTATACCAATGCTGCATCACAATGTTTCGGGAGAGAAAACCTAAAAACTAGGATAGATTTATGCGTTCAAAACTCTAAAGTTCGTCCTGAAAGTGATTGTTTCGATTATTTAGCGCAAACGTTTCGCGTAAAACATTCCAATGTTGCATTACGATGTTTTGGGAGCTAAAATGAAAACTCGGATAGATTTCTGCGTTGAAAACCTAAAGTTCGTCCCAACAGTATTTGTTTCGAGCTTTTGGCAACAACGTCAATGCAAACTATTCCAATGTCGCATCACCTGCTTCACGAGAGTAAAACCAAAAAGTCGGAAGGATTTATGCATAGAAAACCTAAAGTTCGTCACTGGGCGGGTTGTTTGAAAGATTTGGCATAAACATTTAATGTAAACTATACCAATGCTGCATCACAATGTTTAGGGAGAGAAAACAAAAAAACTAGGATAGATTTATTCGTTCAAAACCCTAAAGTTAGTCGCGAGAGTGTTTGTTTAGATTTTTGGCTCTCAAACGTTTCGCGCAAAATATTCCAATGTTGCATTACGATGTTTTGGGAGCTAAAATGAAAACTCGGATAGATTTCTACATTTAAAACCTAAAGTTCGTCCCAACAGTATTTGTTTCGAGCTTTTGGCAACAACGTCAATGCAAACTATTCCAATGTCGCATCACCATGTTTCGCGAGGTAAAACCAAAAAAATCAGAAGGATTTATGCGTTGAAAACCTAAAGTTCGTCCCTGGATGGTTTGTTTCGAAGATTTGGCATAAACGTTTAATGTAAACTATTCCAATGCTGTATCACAATGTTTCGGGAGGGAAAACGAAAAATCTCGGATAGATTTATGCATTGAAAACCTAAATTTTGTCTTGAGAGTGTTTGTTTCTATTCTTTGTCGCAAACGTTTCGGGCAAAATATTCCAACTTGTCATTACGATGTTTCGGGTGCTAAAACACAAAAATCGGATAGATTTCAAAGTTTAAAACCTAAAGTTCGTCATAAGAGTGTTTGTTTCAAGCTTTTTGCAACAACGTTCAATGTAATATATTCCAATGTCGCATCACCATGTTTCACGAAGTAAAACAAAAAAAAAAAAGCAAAAGGATTTATGCGTTGAAAACCTAAGGTTCGTCCCTAGACGGTTTGTTTTAAAGATTTGGCATAAACGTTTAATGTAAACTATTCCAATGCTGCATCACAATGTTTCAGCAGAGATAAACAAAAAACTCGGATAGATTTCAGCGTTTAAAATATAAAGTTCATCTCAAGAGTGTTTGTTTCGAGCTTTTCGCAAAAACGTTCAATGTAAACTTTTTCAATGTCACATCACCATGTTCGCGAGGTAAACTTAAAAGATCAGAAGGATTTATGCATTGAAAACATAAAGTTCATCCCTGGAGGGTTTGTTTAAAAGATTTGGTATTAACATTTAATGTAAACTATACCAATTCTGCATCACAATGTTTAGGGAGAGAAAACAAAAAAACTAGGATAGATTTATTCGTTCAAAACCCTAAAGTTCGTACCGAGAGTGTTTGTTTCGATTTTTTGACTCAAACGTTTTGCGCAAAATATTCCAATGTTGCATTACGATGTTTCGAGAGCTAAAAGGAAAATCTTGGATAGATTTCAGTGTTTAAAACCTAAAGTTCGTCGAAAGAGTGTTTGTTTCGAGCTCTTGGCAACAACGTTCAATGTAAACTATTCCAATGTCGCATCACCTTGTTTCGTGAGGTAAAACCAAAAAAATCAGAAGGATTTATGCGTTGAAAACCTAAAGTTCATCCTTAGACGGTTTGTTACAAGGATTTGGCATAAACGTTTAATGTAAACTATTCCAATGCTGCATCACAATGTTTCGGCAGGGAAAACCAAAACACTCAGATAGATTTTAGCATCTAAAACCTAATGTTCGTTTCCAGTGTGTTAGTTTCGAGCTCTTGGAACCAACCTTGAAAGTAAACTATTCCAATGTCGCACCAACCTGTTTCGCGAGGTAAAACCAAAAAAATCATAAGGATTTATGCGTTCAAAACCTAAAGTTCGTCCCTGGACGGTTTGTTTCGAAGATTTGGTATAAACGTTTAATGTAATCTATTCCAATGCTGCATCACAATGTTTCAGAGGGATAACCAAAAAACTCGGATAGATTTAAGCGTTTAAAATCTAAAGTTCGTCTCAAGAGTGTTTGTTTTGAGCTTTTGGCAACAACGTTCAATGTAAACTATTTCAATGTCGCATCACCTTGTTTCGCGAGATAAAACTAAAAAGATCAGAAGGATTTATGCATTGAAAACCTAAAGTTCGTCCCAAGAAGGTTTGTTTCAAAGATTTGGTATAAACATTTAATGTAAACTATACCAATGCTGCATCACAATGTTTCGGGATAGAAAACCTAAAAACTAGGATAGATTTATGCGTTCAAAACTCTAAAGTTCGTCCCGAAAGTGATTGTTTCGATTATTTAGCGCAAACGTTTCGCGCAAAACATTCCAATGTTGCATTACGATGTTTTGGGAGTTAAAATGAAAACTCAGATAGATTTCTGCGTTGAAAACCTAAAGTTCGTCCCAACAGTATTTGTTTCGAGCTTTTGGCAACAACGTCAATGCAAACTATTCCAATGTCGCATCACCTGTTTCACGAGGTAAAACCAAAAAGTCAGAAGGATTTATGCATAGAAAACCTAAAGTTCGTCCCTGGACGGGTTGTTTGAAAGATTTGGCATAAACATTTAATGTAAACTATACCAATGCTGCATCACAATGTTTAGGAGAGAAAACAAAAAAACTAGGATAGATTTATTCGTTCAAAACCCTAAAGTTAGTCGCGAGAGTGTTCGTTTAGATTTTTTGGCTCAAACGTTTCGCGCAAAATATTCCAATGTTGCATTACGATGTTTTGGGAGCTAAAATGAAAACTCGGATAGATTTCTGCGTTTAAAACCTAAAGTTCGTCCCAACAGTATTTGTTTTGAGCTTTTGGCAACAACAACAATGCAAACTATTCCAATGTCGCATCACCATGTTTCGCGAGGTAAAACCAAAAAATCGTAAGGATTTATGCGTTGAAAACCTAAAGTTCGTCCTTAGACAGTTTGTTTCGAAGATTTGACATAATCATTTAATGTAAACTATTCCAATGCTGTATCACAATGTTTCGGGGGGGAAAACGAAAAATCTCGGATAGATTTATGCATTGAAAACCTAAATTTTGTCTTGAGAGTATTTGTTTCTATTCTTTGTCGCAAACGTTTCGGGCAAAATATTCCAACTTGTCATACGATGTTTCGGGTGCTAAAACACAAAAATCGGATAGATTTCAAAGTTTAAAACCTAAAGTTGGTCATAAGAGTGTTTGTTTCAAGCTTTTTGCAACAACGTTCAATGTAATATATTCCAATGTCGCATCACCATGTTTCACGAAGTAAAACAAAAAAAAAAGCAAAAGGATTTATGCGTTGAAAACCTAAGGTTCGTCCCTAGACGGTTTGTTTTAAAGATTTGGCATAAACGTTTAATGTAAACTATTCCAATGCTGCATCACAATGTTTCAGCAGAGATAAACAAAAAACTCGGATAGATTTCAGCGTTTAAAATCTAAAGTTCATCTCACGAGTGTTTGTTTCGAGCTTTTCGCAACAACGTTCAATGTAAACTTTTTCAATGTCACATCACCATGTTCGCGAGGTAAACTAAAAAGATCAGAAGGATTTATCCATTGAAAACATAAAGTTCGTCCCTGGAGGGTTTGTTTAAAAGATTTGGTATTAACATTTAACGTAAACTATACCAATTCTGCATCACAATGTTTAGGGAGAGAAAACAAAAAAACTAGGATAGATTTATTCGTTCAAAACCCTAAAGTTCGTTCCGAGAGTGTTTGTTTCGATTTTTTGAATCAAACATTTTGCGCAAAATATTCCAATGTTGCATTACGATGTTTCGGGAGCTAAAAGGAAAATCTTGGATAGATTTCAGTGTTTAAAACCTAAAGTTCGTCGAAAGAGTGTTTGTTTCGAGCTCTTGGCAACAACGTTCAATGTAAACTATTCCAATGTCGCATCACCATGTTTCGTGAGGTAAAACCAAAAAAATCAGAAGGATTTATGCGTTGAAAACCTAAAGTTCATCCTTAGACGGTTTGTTACAAGGATTTGGCATAAACGTTTAATGTAAACTATTCCAATGCTGCATCAAAATGTTTCGGCAGGGAAAACCAAAACACTCAGATAGATTTTAGCATTTAAAACCTAATGTTCGTTTCCAGTGTGTTAGTTTCGAGCTCTTGGAACCAACCTTGAAAGTAAACTATTCCAATGTCGCACCAACCTGTTTCGCGAGGTAAAACCAAAAAAATCATAAGGATTTATGCGTTCAAAACCTAAAGTTCGTCCCTGGACGGTTTGTTTAGAAGATTTGGTATAAACGTTTAATGTAAACTATTCCAATGCTGCATCACAATGTTTCAGAGGGATAACCAAAAAACTCGGATAGATTTAAGCGTTTAAAATCTAAAGTTCGTCTCAAGAGTGTTTGTTTTGAGCTTTTGGCAACAACGTTCAATGTAAACTATTTCAATGTCACATCACCTTGTTTCGCGAGATAAAACTAAAAAGATCAGAAGGATTTATGCATTGAAAACCTAAAGTTCGTCCCAAGACGGTTTGTTTCAAAGATTTGGTATAAACATTTAATGTAAAGTATACCAATGCTGCATCACAATGTTTCGGGAGAGAAAACCTAAAAACTAGGATAGATTTATGCGTTCAAAACTCTAAAGTTCGTCTTGAAAGTGATTGTTTCGATTATTTAGCGCAAACGTTTCGCGTAAAACATTCCAATGTTGCATTACGATGTTTTGGGAGCTAAAATGAAAACTCGGATAGATTTCTGCGTTGAAAACCTAAAGTTCGTCCCAACAAAGATTTGTTTTTGAGCTTTTGGCAACAACGTCAATGCAAACTATTCCA
Source organism: Sicyos edulis (assembly GCA_036507275.1). Lineage (NCBI taxonomy): Eukaryota > Viridiplantae > Streptophyta > Magnoliopsida > Cucurbitales > Cucurbitaceae > Sicyos > Sicyos edulis. Next base: position 17,633,902 of record CM071857.1, on the reverse strand, counting down.
ATGTCGCATCACCTGTTTCACGAGGTAAAACCAAAAAGTCAGAAGGATTTATGCATAGAAAACCTAAAGTTCGTCCCTGGACGGGTTGTTTGAAAGATTTGGCATAAACATTTAATGTAAACTATACCAATGCTGCATCACAATGTTTAGGGAGAGAAAACAAAAAAACTAGGATAGATTTATTCGTTCAAAACCCTAAAGTTAGTCGCGAGAGTGTTTGTTTAGATTTTTGGCTCAAACGTTTCGCGCAAAAATATTCCAATGTTGCATTACGATGTTTTGGGAGCTAAAATGAAAACTCGGATAGATTTCTACATTTAAAACCTAAAGTTCGTCCCAACAGTATTTGTTTCGAGCTTTTGGCAACAACGTCAATGCAAACTATTCCAATGTCGCATCACCATGTTTGCGAGGTAAAACCAAAAAAATCAGAAGGATTTATGCGTTGAAAACCTAAAGTTCGTCCCTGGATGGTTTGTTTCGAAGATTTGGCATAAACGTTTAATGTAAACTATTCCAATGCTGTATCACAATGTTTCGGGAGGGAAAACGAAAAATCTCGGATAGATTTATGCATTGAAAACCTAAATTTTGTCTTGAGAGTGTTTGTTTCTATTCTTTGTCGCAAACGTTTCGGGCAAAATATTCCAACTTGTCATTACGATGTTTCGGGTGCTAAAACACAAAAATCGGATAGATTTCAAAGTTTAAAACCTAAAGTTCGTCATAAGAGTGTTTGTTTCAAGCTTTTTGCAACAACGTTCAATGTAATATATTCCAATGTCGCATCACCATGTTTCACGAAGTAAAACAAAAAAAAAAAGCAAAAGGATTTATGCGTTGAAAACCTAAGGTTCGTCCCTAGACGGTTTGTTTTAAAGATTTGGCATAAACGTTTAATGTAAACTATTCCAATGTTTGCATCACAATGTTTCAAAGAGAGATAAACAAAAACTCGGATAGATTTCAAATTTTTAAAATATAAAGTTCATCTCAAGAGTGTTTGTTTCGAGCTTTTCGCAAAAACGTTCAATGTAAACTTTTTCAATGTCACATCACCATGTTCGCGAGGTAAACTTAAAAGATCAGAAGGATTTATGCATTGAAAACATAAAGTTCATCCCTGGAGGGTTTGTTTAAAAGATTTGGTATTAACATTTAATGTAAACTATACCAATTCTGCATCACAATGTTTAGGGAGAGAAAACAAAAAACTAGGATAGATTTATTCGTTCAAAACCCTAAAGTTCGTACCGAGAGTGTTTGTTTCGATTTTTTGACTCAAACGTTTTGCGCAAAATATTCCAATGTTGCATTACGATGTTTCGAGAGCTAAAAGGAAAATCTTGGATAGATTTCAGTGTTTAAAACCTAAAGTTCGTCGAAAGAGTGTTTGTTTCGAGCTCTTGGCAACAACGTTCAATGTAAACTATTCCAATGTCGCATCACCTTGTTTCGTGAGGTAAAACCAAAAAAATCAGAAGGATTTATGCGTTGAAAACCTAAAGTTCATCCTTAGACGGTTTGTTACAAGGATTTGGCATAAACGTTTAATGTAAACTATTCCAATGCTGCGCATCACAATGTTTCGGCAGGGAAAACCAAAACACTCAGATAGATTTTAGCATCTAAAACCTAATGTTCGTTTCCAGTGTGTTAGTTTCGAGCTCTTGGAACCAACCTTGAAAGTAAACTATTCCAATGTCGCACCAACCTTGCTTTATGAGTAAAACCAAAAAAATCATAAGGATTTATGCGTTCAAAACCTAAAGTTCGTCCCTGGACGGTTTGTTTCGAAGATTTGGTATAAACGTTTAATGTAATCTATTCCAATGCTGCATCACAATGTTTCAGAGGGATAACCAAAAAACTCGGATAGATTTAAGCGTTTAAAATCTAAAGTTCGTCTCAAGAGTGTTTGTTTTGAGCTTTTGGCAACAACGTTCAATGTAAACTATTTCAATGTCGCATCACCTTGTTTCGCGAGATAAAACTAAAAAGATCAGAAGGATTTATGCATTGAAAACCTAAAGTTCGTCCCAAGAAGGTTTGTTTCAAAGATTTGGTATAAACATTTAATGTAAACTATACCAATGCTGCATCACAATGTTTCGGGATAGAAAACCTAAAAACTAGGATAGATTTATGCGTTCAAAACTCTAAAGTTCGTCCCGAAAGTGATTGTTTCGATTATTTAGCGCAAACGTTTCGCGCAAAACATTCCAATGTTGCATTACGATGTTTTGGGAGTTAAAATGAAAACTCAGATAGATTTCTGCGTTGAAAACCTAAAGTTCGTCCCAACAGTATTTGTTTCGAGCTTTTGGCAACAACGTCAATGCAAACTATTCCAATGTCGCATCACCTGTTTCACGAGGTAAAACCAAAAAGTCAGAAGGATTTATGCATAGAAAACCTAAAGTTCGTCCCTGGACGGGTTGTTTGAAAGATTTGGCATAAACATTTAATGTAAACTATACCAATGCTGCATCACAATGTTTAGGGAGAGAAAACAAAAAAACTAGGATAGATTTATTCGTTCAAAACCCTAAAGTTAGTCGCGAGAGTGTTCGTTTAGATTTTTTGGCTCAAATGTTTCGCGCAAAATATTCCAATGTTGCATTACGATGTTTTGGGAGCTAAAATGAAAACTCGGATAGATTTCTGCGTTTAAAACCTAAAGTTCGTCCCAACAGTATTTGTTTTGAGCTTTTGGCAACAACAACAATGCAAACTATTCCAATGTCGCATCACCATGTTTCATGAGGTAAAACCAAAAAAATCGTAAGGATTTATGCGCTGAAAACCTAAAGTTCGTCCTTAGACAGTTTGTTTCGAAGATTTGACATAATCATTTAATGTAAACTATTCCAATGCTGTATCACAATGTTTCGGGGGGGGGAAAACGAAAAATCTCGGATAGATTTATGCATTGAAAACCTAAATTTTGTCTTGAGAGTATTTGTTTCTATTCTTTGTCGCAAACGTTTCGGGCAAAATATTCCAACTTGTCATACGATGTTTCGGGTGCTAAAACACAAAAATCGGATAGATTTCAAAGTTTAAAACCTAAAGTTGGTCATAAGAGTGTTTGTTTCAAGCTTTTTGCAACAACGTTCAATGTAATATATTCCAATGTCGCATCACCATGTTTCACGAAGTAAAACAAAAAAAAAAGCAAAAGGATTTATGCGTTGAAAACCTAAGGTTCGTCCCTAGACGGTTTGTTTTAAAGATTTGGCATAAACGTTTAATGTAAACTATTCCAATGCTGCATCACAATGTTTCAGCAGAGATAAACAAAAAACTCGGATAGATTTCATTTTTAAAATCTAAAGTTCATCTCACGAGTGTTTGTTTCGAGCTTTTCGCAACAACGTTCAATGTAAACTTTTTCAATGTCACATCACCATGTTCGCGAGGTAAACTAAAAAGATCAGAAGGATTTATCCATTGAAAACATAAAGTTCGTCCCTGGAGGGTTTGTTTAAAAGATTTGGTATTAACATTTAACGTAAACTATACCAATTCTGCATCACAATGTTTAGGGAGAGAAAACAAAAAAACTAGGATAGATTTATTCGTTCAAAACCCTAAAGTTCGTTCCGAGAGTGTTTGTTTCGATTTTTGAATCAAACATTTTGCGCAAAATATTCCAATGTTGCATTACGATGTTTCGAGAGCTAAAAGGAAAATCTTGGATAGATTTCATGTTTAAAACCTAAAGTTCGTCCGAAAGAGTGTTTGTTTTGAGCTCTTGGCAACAACGTTCAATGTAAACTATTCCAATGTCGCATCACCATGTTTCGTGAGGTAAAACCAAAAAAATCGTATGGGATTTATGCGTTGAAAACCTAAAGTTCATCCTTAGACGGTTTGTTACAAGGATTTGGCATAAACGTTTTAATGTAAACTATTCCAATGTTGCATCAAAATGTTTCGGCAGGAAAACCAAAACACTCAAGATAGATTTTAGCATTTAAAACCTAATGTTCGTTTCAGTGTGTTAGTTTCGAGCTCTTGGAACCAACCTTGAAAGTAAACTATTCCAATGTCGCACCAACCTGTTTCGCGAGGTAAAACCAAAAAAATCATAAGGATTTATGCGTTCAAAACCTAAAGTTCGTCCATGGACGGTTTGTTTAGAAGATTTGGTATAAACGTTTAATGTAAACTATTCCAATGCTGCATCACAATGTTTCGTGAGGATAACCAAAAACTCGGATAGATTTAAGCGTTTAAAATCTAAAGTTCGTCTCAAGAGTGTTTGTTTTGAGCTTTTGGCAACAACGTTCAATGTAAACTATTTCAATGTCACATCACCTTGTTTCGCGAGATAAAACTAAAAAGATCAGAAGGATTTATGCATTGAAAACCTAAAGTTCGTCCCAAGACGGTTTGTTTCAAAGATTTGGTATAAACATTTAATGTAAAGTATACCAATGCTGCATCACAATGTTTCGGGAGAGAAAACCTAAAAACTAGGATAGATTTATGCGTTCAAAACTCTAAAGTTCGTCCTGAAAGTGATTGTTTCGATTATTTAGCGCAAACGTTTCGCGTAAAACATTCCAATGTTGCATTACGATGTTTTGGGAGCTAAAATGAAAACTCGGATAGATTTCTGCGTTGAAAACCTAAAGTTCGTCCCAACAGTATTTGTTTCGAGCTTTTGGCAACAACGTCAATGCAAACTATTCCAATGTCGCATCACCTGTTTCACGAGGTAAAACCAAAAAGTCAGAAGGATTTATGCATAGAAAACCTAAAGTTCGTCCCTGGACGGGTTGTTTGAAAGATTTGGCATAAACATTTAATGTAAACTATACCAATGCTGCATCACAATGTTTAGGGAGAGAAAACAAAAAAACTAGGATAGATTTATTCGTTCAAAACCCTAAAGTTAGTCGCGAGAGTGTTTGTTTAGATTTTTTGGCTCAAACGTTTCGCGCAAAATATTCCAATGTTGCATTACGATGTTTTGGGAGCTAAAATGAAAACTCGGATAGATTTCTACATTTAAAACCTAAAGTTCGTCCCAACAGTATTTGTTTCGAGCTTTTGGCAACAACGTCAATGCAAACTATTCCAATGTCGCATCACCATGTTTCGCGAGGTAAAACCAAAAAAATCAGAAGGATTTATGCGTTGAAAACCTAAAGTTCGTCCCTGGATGGTTTGTTTCGAAGATTTGGCATAAACGTTTAATGTAAACTATTCCAATGCTGTATCACAATGTTTCGGGAGGGAAAACGAAAAATCTCGGATAGATTTATGCATTGAAAACCTAAATTTTGTCTTGAGAGTGTTTGTTTCTATTCTTTGTCGCAAAAGCGTTTGGGCAAAATATTCCAACTTGTCATTACGATGTTTCGGGTGCTAAAACACAAAAATCGGATAGATTTCAAAGTTTAAAACCTAAAGTTCGTCATAAGAGTGTTTGTTTCAAGCTTTTTGCAACAACGTTCAATGTAATATATTCCAATGTCGCATCACCATGTTTCACGAAGTAAAACAAAAAAAAAAAAGCAAAAGGATTTATGCGTTGAAAACCTAAGGTTCGTCCCTAGACGGTTTGTTTTAAAGATTTGGCATAAACGTTTAATGTAAACTATTCCAATGTTTGCATCACAATGTTTCAAAGAGAGATAAACAAAAAACTCGGATAGATTTCAAATATTAAAATATAAAGTTCATCTCAAGAGTGTTTGTTTTGAGCTTTTCGCAAAAACGTTCAATGTAAACTTTTTCAATGTCACATCACCATGTTCATGCGAGGTAAACTTAAAAGATCGTAAGGATTTATGCATTGAAAACATAAAGTTCATCCTCGGAGGGTTTGTTTAAAAGATTTGGTATTAACATTTAATGTAAACTATACCAATTCTCGCATCACAATGTTTAGGAGAGAAAACAAAAAACTAGGATAGATTTATTCGCTCAAAACCCTAAAGTTCGTATCTGAGAGTGTTTGTTTCGATTTTTTGACTCAAACGTTTTGCGCAAAATATTCCAATGTTGCATTACGATGTTTCGAGAGCTAAAAGGAAAATCTTGGATAGATTTCAGTGTTTAAAACCTAAAGTTCGTCGAAAGAGTGTTTGTTTCGAGCTCTTGGCAACAACGTTCAATGTAAACTATTCCAATGTCGCATCACCTTGTTTCGTGAGGTAAAACCAAAAAAATCAGAAGGATTTATGCGTTGAAAACCTAAAGTTCATCCTTAGACGGTTTGTTTACAAGGATTTGGCATAAACGTTTAATGTAAACTATTCCAATGTTTGCATCACAATGTTTCGCAGGAAAACCAAAACACTCAGATAGATTTTAGCATCTAAAACCTAATGTTCGTTTCCAGTGTGTTAGTTTCGAGCTCTTGGAACCAACCTTGAAAGTAAACTATTCCAATGTCGCACCAACCTGTTTCGCGAGGTAAAACCAAAAAAATCATAAGGATTTATGCGTTCAAAACCTAAAGTTCGTCCCCCGGCGGTTTGTTTCAAGATTTGGTATAAACGTTTAATGTAATCTATTCCAATGCTGCATCACAATGTTTCAGAGGGATAACCAAAAAACTCGGATAGATTTAAGCGTTTAAAATCTAAAGTTCGTCTCAAGAGTGTTTGTTTTGAGCTTTTGGCAACAACGTTCAATGTAAACTATTTCAATGTCGCATCACCTTGTTTCGCGAGATAAAACTAAAAAGATCAGAAGGATTTATGCATTGAAAACCTAAAGTTCGTCCCAAGAAGGTTTGTTTCAAAGATTTGGTATAAACATTTAATGTAAACTATACCAATGCTGCATCACAATGTTTCGGGATAGAAAACCTAAAAACTAGGATAGATTTATGCGTTCAAAACTCTAAAGTTCGTCCCGAAAGTGATTGTTTCGATTATTTAGCGCAAGCGTTTTCGCAAAAAACATTCCAATGTTGCATTACGATGTTTTGGGAGTTAAAATGAAAACTCAGATAGATTTCTGCGTTGAAAACCTAAAGTTCGTCCCAACAGTATTTGTTTCGAGCTTTTGGCAACAACGTCAATGCAAACTATTCCAATGTCGCATCACCTGTTTCACGAGGTAAAACCAAAAAGTCAGAAGGATTTATGCATAGAAAACCTAAAGTTCGTCCCTGGACGGGTTGTTTGAAAGATTTGGCATAAACATTTAATGTAAACTATACCAATGCTGCATCACAATGTTTAGGGAGAGAAAACAAAAAAACTAGGATAGATTTATTCGTTCAAAACCCTAAAGTTAGTCGCGAGAGTGTTCGTTTAGATTTTTTTGGCTCAAACGTTTCGCAAGAAAATATTCCAATGTTGCATTACGATGTTTTGGGAGCTAAAATGAAAACTCGGATAGATTTCTGCGTTTAAAACCTAAAGTTCGTCCCAACAGTATTTGTTTTGAGCTTTTGGCAACAACAACAATGCAAACTATTCCAATGTCGCATCACCATGTTTCGCGAGGTAAAACCAAAAAAATCAGAAGGATTTATGCGTTGAAAACCTAAAGTTCGTCCTTAGACAGTTTGTTTCGAAGATTTGACATAATCATTTAATGTAAACTATTCCAATGCTGTATCACAATGTTTCGGGGGGGAAAACGAAAAATCTCGGATAGATTTATGCATTGAAAACCTAAATTTTGTCTTGAGAGTATTTGTTTCTATTCTTTGTCGCAAACGTTTCGGGCAAAATATTCCAACTTGTCATACGATGTTTCGGGTGCTAAAACACAAAAATCGGATAGATTTCAAAGTTTAAAACCTAAAGTTGGTCATAAGAGTGTTTGTTTCAAGCTTTTTGCAACAACGTTCAATGTAATATATTCCAATGTCGCATCACCATGTTTCACGAAGTAAAACAAAAAAAAAAGCAAAAGGATTTATGCGTTGAAAACCTAAGGTTCGTCCCTAGACGGTTTGTTTTAAAGATTTGGCATAAACGTTTAATGTAAACTATTCCAATGCTGCATCACAATGTTTCAGCAGAGATAAACAAAAAACTCGGATAGATTTCAGCGTTTAAAATCTAAAGTTCATCTCACGAGTGTTTGTTTCGAGCTTTTCGCAACAACGTTCAATGTAAACTTTTTCAATGTCACATCACCATGTTCGCGAGGTAAACTAAAAAGATCAGAAGGATTTATCCATTGAAAACATAAAGTTCGTCCCTGGAGGGTTTGTTTAAAAGATTTGGTATTAACATTTAACGTAAACTATACCAATTCTGCATCACAATGTTTAGGGAGAGAAAACAAAAAAACTAGGATAGATTTATTCGTTCAAAACCCTAAAGTTCGTTCCGAGAGTGTTTGTTTCGATTTTTTGAATCAAACATTTTGCGCAAAATATTCCAATGTTGCATTACGATGTTTCGGGAGCTAAAAGGAAAATCTTGGATAGATTTCAGTGTTTAAAACCTAAAGTTAAATCGAAAGAGTGTTTGTTTCGAGCTCTTGGCAACAACGTTCAATGTAAACTATTCCAATGTCGCATCACCATGTTTCGTGAGGTAAAACCAAAAAAATCAGAAGGATTTATGCGTTGAAAACCTAAAGTTCATCCTTAGACGGTTTGTTACAAGGATTTGGCATAAACGTTTAATGTAAACTATTCCAATGCTGCATCAAAATGTTTCGGCAGGAAAACCAAAACACTCAGATAGATTTTAGCATTTAAAACCTAATGTTCGTTTCCAGTGTGTTAGTTTCGAGCTCTTGGAACCAACCTTGAAAGTAAACTATTCCAATGTCGCACCAACTTTGCTTTGTGCGAGGTAAAACCAAAAAAATCATAAGGATTTATGCGTTCAAAACCTAAAGTTCGTCCCTGGACGGTTTGTTTAGAAGATTTGGTATAAACGTTTAATGTAAACTATTCCAATGCTGCATCACAATGTTTCAGAGGGATAACCAAAAAACTCGGATAGATTTAAGCGTTTAAAATCTAAAGTTCGTCTCAAGAGTGTTTGTTTTGAGCTTTTGGCAACAACGTTCAATGTAAACTATTTCAATGTCGCATCACCTTGTTTCGCGAGATAAAACTAAAAAGATCAGAAGGATTTATGCATTGAAAACCTAAAGTTCGTCCCAAGACGGTTTGTTTCAAAGATTTGGTATAAACATTTAATGTAAACTATACCAATGCTGCATCACAATGTTTCGGGAGAGAAAACCTAAAAACTAGGATAGATTTATGCGTTCAAAACTCTAAAGTTCGTCCCGAAAGTGATTGTTTCGATTATTTAGCGCAAACCGTTTCGCGTAAAACATTCCAATGTTGCATTACGATGTTTTGGGAGCTAAAATGAAAACTCGATAGATTTCTGCGTTGAAAACCTAAAGTTCGTCCCAACAGTATTTGTTTCGAGCTTTTGGCAACAACGTCAATGCAAACTATTCCAATGTCGCATCACCTGTTTCACGAGGTAAAACCAAAAAGTCGGAAAGGATTTATGCATAGAAAACCTAAAGTTCGTCCCCTGACGGGTTGTTTGAAAGATTTGGCATAAACATTTAATGTAAACTATACCAATGCTGCATCACAATGTTTAGGGAGAGAAAACAAAAAAACTAGGATAGATTTATTCGTTCAAAACCCTAAAGTTAGTCGCGAGAGTGTTTGTTTAGATTTTTTGGCTCAAACGTTTCGCGCAAAATATTCCAATGTTGCATTACGATGTTTTGGGAGCTAAAATGAAAACTCGGATAGATTTCTACATTTAAAACCTAAAGTTCGTCCCAACAGTATTTGTTTCGAGCTTTTGGCAACAACGTCAATGCAAACTATTCCAATGTCGCATCACCATGTTTCGCGAGGTAAAACCAAAAAAATCAGAAGGATTTATGCGTTGAAAACCTAAAGTTCGTCCCTGGATGGTTTGTTTCGAAGATTTGGCATAAACGTTTAATGTAAACTATTCCAATGTTGTATCACAATGTTTCGGGAGGGAAAACCAAATATCTCGGATAGATTTATTCATTGAAAACCTAAATTTTGTCTTGAGAGTGTTTGTTTCTATTCTTTGTCGCAAACGTTTCGGGCAAAATATTCCAACTTGTCATTACGATGTTTCGGGTGCTAAAACACAAAAATCGGATAGATTTCAACGTTTAAAACCTAAAGTTCGTCATAAGAGTGTTTGTTTCAAGCTTCATGCAACAACGTTCAAAGCAATATATTCCAATGTCGCATCACCATGTTTCACGAGGTAAAACCAAAAAAAAGCAAAAGGATTTATGCGTTGAAAACCTAAGGTTCGTCCCTAGACGGTTTGTTTCAAAGATTTGGCATAAACGTTTAATGTAAACTATTCCAATGCTGCATCACAATGTTTCATCAGAGATAAACAAAAAACTCGGATAGATTTCAGCGTTTAAAATCTAAAGTTCATCTCAAGAGTGTTTGTTTCGAGCTTTTCGCAACAACGTTCAATGTAAACTTTTTCAATGTCACATCTCACCATGTTTCGCGAGGTAAACTAAAAAGATTAGAAGGATTTATGCATTGAAAACCTAAAGTTCGTCCCTGGACGGTTTGTTTGAATGATTTGGCATAAACATTTAATGTAAACTATACCAATGCTGCATCACAATGTTTAGGGAGAGAAAACAAAAAAATTAGGATAGATTTATTCGTTCAAAACCCTAAAGTTGGTCCCGAGAGTGTTTGTTTGAATTTTTTGGCTCAAACGTTTTCCGCAAAATATTCCAATGTTGCATTACGATGTTTCGGGAGCTAAAACGAAAAACTCGGATAGATTTTCAGCGTTTAAAACCTAAAGTTCGTCCAAAGAGTGTTTGTTTCGAGCTCTTGGCAACAACGTTCAATGTAAACTATTCCAATGTCGCATCACCATGTTTCGCGAGGTAAAACCAAAAAAATCAGAAGGATTTATGCGTTGAAAACCTAAAGTTCGTCCTTAGAAAGTTTGTTTCAAGGATTTGGCATAAACGTTTAATGTAAGCTATTCCAATGCTGCATCACAATGTTTCGGCAGGGAAAACCAAAAAACTCAGATAGATTTTAGCATTTAAAACATAATGTTCATTTCTAGATTATTAGTTTCGAGCTCTTGGAACCAACCTTGAAAGTAAACTATTCCAATGTCGCACCACCCTGTTTCGCGAGGTAAAACCAAAAAAGTCAGAAGGATTTATGCGTTGAAAACCTAAAGTTTGTCCCTGGATGGTTTGTTTCGAAGATTTGGTATAAACGTTTAATGTAAACTATTCCAATGCTGCATCACAATGTTTCGGGAGAGAAAACGTAAAAACTAGGATAGATTTATGCGTTCAAAACTCTAAAGTTCGTCCCGAAAGTGATTGTTTCGATTCTTTAGCGCAAACGTTTCGCGCAAAATATTCCAATGTTGCATTATGATGTTTTGGGAGCTAAAATGAAAACTCGGATAGATTTCTGCGTTATAACCTAAAGTTCGTCCCAACAGTATTTGTTTCGTGCTTTTGGCAACAACGTCAATGCAAACTATTCCAATGTCGCATCACCTGTTTCACGAGGTAAAACCAAAAAGTCAGAAGGATTTAGGCGTTGAAAACCTAAAGTTCGTCCTTAGACAGTTTGTTTCAAAGATTTGGCATAAACTTTTAATGTAAACTATTCCAATGCTGTATCACAATGTTTCGGAAGGGAAAACAAGAAATCTCGGATAGATTTATGCATTGAAAACCTAATTTTTGTCTTGAGAGTGTTTGTTTCTATTTTTTGTCGCAAACGTTTCGGGCAAAATATTCCAACTTGTCATTACGATGTTTCGGGTGCTAAAACACAAAAATCGGATAGATTTCAACGTTTAAAACCTAAAGTTCGTCATAAGAGTGTTTGTTTCAAGCTTTTTGCAACAACGTTCAATGCAATATATTCCAATGTCGCATCACCATGTTTCACGAGGTAAAACAAAAAAAAGCAAAAGAATTTATGCGTTGAAAACCTAAGGTTCGTCCCTAGATGGTTTGTTTCAAAGATTTGGCATAAACGTTTAATGTAAACTATTCCAATGCTGCATCACAATGTTTCAGCAGAGATAAACAAAAAACTCGGATAGATTTCAAAGGCTTAAAATCTAAAGTTCATCTCAAGAGTGTTTGTTTCGAGCTTTTCGCAACAACGTTCAATGTAAACTTTTTCAATGTCACATCTCACCATGTTTCGCGAGGTAAACTAAAAAGATCAGAAGGATTTATGCATTGAAAACCTAAAGTTCGTCCCTGGACGGTTTGTTTGAAAGATTTGGCATAAACATTTAATGTAAACTATACCAATGCTGCATCACAATGTTTAGGGAGAGAAAACAAAAAAACTAGGATAGATTTATTCGTTCAAAACTCAAAGTTCTTCCCGAGAATGTTTGTTTCGATTTTTTGGCTCAAACGTTTTGTGCAAAATATTCCAATTTTGCATTACGTTGTTTCGGGAGCTAAAACGAAAAACTCGGATAGATTTCAGCGTTTAAAACCTAAAGTTCGTCCAAAGTGTGTTTGTTTCGAGCTATTGGCAGCAACGTTCAATGTAAACTATTCCAATTTCGCATCACCATGTTTCGCGAGGTAAAACCAAAAAAATCAGAAGGATTTATGCGTTGAAAACCTAAAGTTCGTCCTTAGACGGTTTGTTTCAAGGATTTGGCATATACGTTTAATGTAAGCTATTCCAATGCTGCATCACAATGTTTCGGCAGGGAAAACCAAAAAACTCAGATAGATTTTAACATTTAAAACCTAATGTTCGTTTCCAGAGTGTTAGTTTCGAGCTCTTGGAACCAACCTTGAAAGTAAACTATTCCAATGTCGCACCACCCTGTTTTGCGAGGTAAAACCGAAAAAATCAAAAGGATTTATGCGTTCAAAACCTAAAGTTCGTCCCTGGATGGTTAGTTTCGAAGATTTGGTATAAACGTTTAATGTAAACTATTCCAATGCTGCATCACAATGTTTCGGGAGAGAAAACCTAAAAACTAGGATAGATTTATGCGTTCAAAACTCTAAAGTTCGTCCCGAAAGTGATTGTTTCGATTCTTTAGCGCAAACGTTTCGCGCAAAATATTCCAATGTTGCATTACGATGTTTTTGGAGCTAAAATGAAAACTCGGATAGATTTCTGCGTTTAAAACCGAAAGTTCGTCCCAACAGTATTTGTTTCGAGCTTTGGCAACAACGTCAATGCAAACTATTCCAATGTCGCATCACCTGTTTCACGAGGTAAAACCAAAAAGTCAGAAGGATTTATGCGTTGAAAACCTAAAGTTCGTCCTTAGACAGTTTGTTTCAAAGATTTGGCATAAACGTTTAATGTAAACTATTCCAATGCTGTATCACAATGTTTCGGGAGGGAAAACGAAAAATCTCGGATAGATTTATGCATTGAAAACCTAAATTTTGTCTTGAGAGTGTTTGTTTCTATTTTTTGTCGCAAACGTTTCGGGCAAAATATTCTAACTTGTCATTACGATGTTTCGGGTGCTAAAACACAAAAATCGGATAGATTTCAACGTTTAAAACCTAAAGTTCGTCATAAGAGTGTTTGTTTCAAGCTTTTTGCAACAACGTTCAATGCAATATATTCCAATGTCGCATCACCATGTTTCACGAGGTAAAACAAAAAAAAAGCAAAAGGATTTATGCGTTGAAAACCTAAGGTTCGTCCCTAGACGGTTTGTTTCAAAGATTTGGCATAAACGTTTAATGTAAACTATTCCAATGCTGCATCACAATGTTTCAGCAGAGATAAACAAAAAACTCTGGATAGATTTCAAATGCTTAAAATCTAAAGTTCATCTCAAGAGTGTTTGTTTCGAGCTTTTCGCAACAACGTTCAATGTAAACTTTTTCAATGTCACATCTCACCATGTTTCGCGAGGTAAACTAAAAAGATCAGAAGTATTTATGCATTGAAAACCTAAAGTTCGTCCCTGGACGGCTTGTTTGAAAGATTTGGCATAAACATTTAATGTAAACTATACCAATGCTGCATCACAATGTTTAGGGAGAGAAAACAAAAAAACTAGGATAGATTTATTCGTTAAAAACTCAAAGTTCTTCCCGAGAGTGTTTGTTTCGATTTTTTGGCTCAAACGTTTTGCGCAAAATATTCCAATTTTGCATTACGTTGTTTCGGGAGCTAAAACGAAAAACTATGATAGATTTCAGCGTTTAAAACCTAAAGTTCGTCCAAAGTGTGTTTGTTTCGAGCTATTGGCAGCAACGTTCAATGTAAACTATTCCAATGTCGCATCACCATGTTTCGCGAGGTAAAACCAAAAAAATCAGAAGGATTTATGCGTTCAAAACCTAAAGTTCGTCCTTAGACGGTTTGTTTCAAGGATTTGGCATATACGTTTAATGTAAGCTATTCCAATGCTGCATCACAATGTTTCGGCAGGGAAAACCAAAAAACTCAGATAGATTTTAACATTTAAAACCTAATGTTTGTTTCCAGAGTGTTAGTTTCGAGCTCTTGGAACCAACCTTGAAAGTAAACTATTCCAATGTCGCACCACCCTGTTTCGCGAGGTAAAACAAAAAAAATCAGAAGGATTTATGCTTTCAAAACCTAAAGTTCGTCCCTGGATGGTTTGTTTCGAAGATTTGGTATAAACGTTTAATGTAAACTATTCCAATGCTGCATCACAATGTTTCGGGAGAGAAAACCTAAAAACTAGGATAGATTTATGAGTTCAAAACTCTAAAGTTCGTCCCGAAAGTGATTGTTTCGATTCTTTAGCGCAAACGTTTTGCGCAAAATATTCCAATGTTGCATTACGATGTTTTTGGACCTAAAATGAAAACTCGGATAGATTTCTGCGATTAAAACCGAAAGTTCGTCCCAACAGTATTTGTTTCGAGCTTTTGGCAACAACGTCAATGCAAACTATTCCAATGTCGCATCACCTGTTTCACGAGGTAAAACCAAAAAGTCAGAAGGATTTATGCGTTGAAAACCTAAGGTTCGTCCCTAGACGGTTTGTTTCAAAGATTTGGCATAAACGTTTAATGTAAACTATTCCAATGCTGCATCACAATGTTTCAGCAGAGATAAACAAAAACTCGGATAGATTTCAAAGGCTTAAAATCTAAAGTTCATCTCAAGAGTGTTTGTTTCGAGCTTTTCGCAACAACGTTCAATGTAAACTTTTTCAATGTCACATCTCACCATGTTTCGCGAGGTAAACTAAAAAGATCAGAAGGATTTATGCATTGAAAACCTAAAGTTCGTCCCTGGACGGCTTGTTTGAAAGATTTGGCATAAACATTTAATGTAAACTATACCAATGCTGCATCACAATGTTTAGGGAGAGAAAACAAAAAAACTAGGATAGATTTATTCGTTCAAAACTCAAAGTTCTTCCCGAGAGTGTTTGTTTCAATTTTTTGGCTCAAACGTTTTGCGCAAAATATTCCAATTTTGCATTACGTTGTTTCGGGAGCTAAAACGAAAAACTATGATAGATTTCAGCGTTTAAAACCTAAAGTTCGTCCAAAGTGTGTTTGTTTCGAGCTATTGGCAGCAACGTTCAATGTAAACTATTCCAATGTCGCATCACCATGTTTCGCGAGGTAAAACCAAAAAATCGTAAGGATTTATGCGTTGAAAACCTAAAGTTCGTCCTTAGACGGTTTGTTTCAAGGATTTGGCATATACGTTTAATGTAAGCTATTCCAATGCTGCATCACAATGTTTCGGCAGGGAAAACCAAAAAACTCAGATAGATTTTAACATTTAAAACCTAATGTTTGTTTCAGTGTTAGTTTCGAGCTCTTGGAACCAACCTTGAAAGTAAACTATTCCAATGTCGCACCACCCTGTTTCGCGAGGTAAAACAAAAAAAATCAGAAGGATTTATGCTTTCAAAACCTAAAGTTCGTCCCTGGATGGTTTGTTTCGAAGATTTGGTATAAACGTTTAATGTAAACTATTCCAATGCTGCATCACAATGTTTCGGGAGAGAAAACCTAAAAACTAGGATAGATTTATGAGTTCAAAACTCTAAAGTTCGTCCCGAAAGTGATTGTTTCGATTCTTTAGCGCAAACGTTTCGCGCAAAATATTCCAATGTTGCATTACGATGTTTTTGGACCTAAAATGAAAACTCGGATAGATTTCTGCGATTAAAACCGAAAGTTCGTCCCAACAGTATTTGTTTCGAGCTTTTGGCAACAACGTCAATGCAAACTATTCCAATGTCGCATCACCTGTTTCACGAGGTAAAACCAAAAAGTCAGAAGGATTTATGCGTTGAAAACCTAAGGTTCGTCCCTAGACGGTTTGTTTCAAAGATTTGGCATAAACGTTTAATGTAAACTATTCCAATGCTGCATCACAATGTTTCAGCAGAGATAAACAAAAAACTCGGATAGATTTCAGCGTTTAAAATCTAAAGTTCATCTCAAGAGTGTTTGTTTCGAGCTTTTCGCAACAACGTTCAATGTAAACTTTTTCAATGTCACATCTCACCATGTTTCGCGAGGTAAACTAAAAAGATCAGAAGGATTTATGCATTGAAAACCTAAAGTTCGTCCCTGGACGGTTTGTTTGAAAGATTTGGCATAAACATATAATGTAAACTATACCAATGCTGCATCACAATGTTTAGGTTGAGAAAACAAAAAAACTAGGATAGATTTATTCGTTCAAAACCCTAAAGTTCTTCCCGAGAGTGTTTGTTTCGATTTTTTGGCTCAAACGTTTTGCGCAAAATATTCCAATGTTGCATTACGTTGTTTCGGGAGCTAAGACGAAAAACTCGGATAGATTTCAGCGTTTAAAACCTAAAGTTCGTCCAAAGTGTGTTTGTTTCGAGCTCTTGGCAGCAACGTTCAATGTAAACTATTCCAATGTCGCATCACCATGTTTCGCGAGGTAAAGCCAAAAAAATCAGAAGGATTTATGCGTTGAAAACCTAAAGTTCGTCCTTAGACGGTTTGTTTCAAGGATTTGGCATATACGTTTAATGTAAGCTATTCCAATGCTGCATCACAATGTTTCGGCAGGGAAAACCAAAAAACTCAGATAGATTTTAGCATTTAAAACCTAATGTTCGTTTCCAGGGTGTTAGTTTCGAGCTCTTGGAACCAACCTTGAAAGTAAACTATTCCAATGTCGCACCAACCTGTTTCGCAAGGTAAAACCAATAAAATCAGAAGGATTTATGCGTTCAAAACCTAAAGTTCGTCCCTGGATGGTTTGTTTCGAAGATTTGGTATAAACGTTTAATGTAAACTATTCCAATGTTGCATCACAATGTTTCAGAGGGATAACCAAAAAATTCGGATAGATTTAAGCGTTTAAAATCTAAAGTTCGTCTCAAGATTGTTTGTTTTGAGCTTTTGGCAAAAACGTTCAATGTAAACTATTTCAATGTTGCATCACCTTGTTTCGCGAGATAAAACTAAAAAGATCAGAAGGATTTATGCATTGAAAACCTAAAGTTCGTCCCAAGACGGTTTGTTTCAAAGACTTGGTATAAACATTTAATGTAAACTATACCAATGCTGCATCACAATGTTTCGGGAGAGAAAACCTAAAAACTAGGATAGATTTATGCGTTCAAAACTCTAAAGTTCGTCCCGAAAGTGATTGTTTCGATTATTTAGCGCAAATGTTTAGCGCAAAACATTCCAATGTTGCATTACCATGTTTTGGGAGCTAAAATGAAAACTCTGATAGATTTCTACGTTGAAAACCTAAAGTTCGTCCCAACAGTATTTGTTTCGAGCTTTTGGCAACAACGTCAATGCAAACTATTCCAATGTCGCATCACCTGTTTCACGAGGTAAAACCAAAAAGTCAGAAGGATTTATGCATAGAAAACCTAAAGTTCGTCCCTGGACGGGTTGTTTGAAAGATTTGGCATAAACGTTTAATGTAAACTATACCAATGCTGCATCACAATGTTTAGGGAGAGAAAACAAAAAAACTAGGATAGATTTATTCGTTCAAAACCCTAAAGTTAGTCCCGAGAGTTTTGTTCGATTTTTTGGCTCAAACGTTTTGCGCAAAATATTCCAGTGTCGCATCACCATGTTTCGCTAGGTAAGACCAAAAAAATCAGAAGGATTTATGTGTTGAAACCTAAAGTTCGTCCCTGGATGGTTTGTTTCGAAGATTTGGCATAAACGTTTAATGTAAACTATTCCAATGCTGTATCACAATGTTTCGGGAGGGAAAACCAAAAATCTCGGATAGATTTATGCATTGAAAACCTAAATTTTGTCTTGAGTGTGTTTGTTTCTATTCTTTGTCGCAAACGTTTCGGGCAAAATATTCCAACTTGTCATTACGATGTTTCGGGTGCTAAAACACAAAAATCGGATAGATTTCAACGTTTAAAATCTAAAGTTCGTCATAAGAGTGTTTGTTTCAAGCTTCTTGTAACAACGTTGAATGCAATATATTCCAATGTCGCATCACCATGTTTCACGAGGTAAAACCAAAAAAAAGCAAAAGGATTTATGCGTTGAAAACCTAAGGTTCGTCCCTAGACGGTTTGTTTCAAAGATTTGGCATAAACGTTTAATGTAAACTATTCCAATGCTGCATCACAATGTTTCAGCAGAGATAAACAAAAAACTCGGATAGATTTCAGCGTTTAAAATCTAAAGTTCATCTCAAGAGTGTTTGTTTCGAGCTTTTCGCCACAACGTTCAATGTAAACTTCTTCAATGTCACATCTCACCATGTTTCGCGAGGTAAACTAAAAAGATTAGAAGGATTTATGCATTGAAAACCTAAAGTTCGTCCATGGACGGTTTGTTTGAAAGATTTGGCATAAACATTTAATGTAAACTATACCAATGCTGCATCACAATGTTTAGGGAGAGAAAACAAAAAAACTAGGATAGATTTATTCGTTCAAAACCCTAAAGTTCGTCCCGAGAGTGTTTGTTTCGATTTTTTGGCTCAAACGTTTTGCGCAAAATATTCCAATGTTGCATTACGATGTTTCGGGAGCTAAAACGAAAAACTCGGATAGATTTCATCGTTCAAAGCCTAAAGTTCGTCCAAAGAGTGTTTGTTTCGTGCTCTTGGCAGCAACGTTCAATGTAAACTATTCCAATGTCGCATCACCATGTTTCGCGAGGTAAAACCAAAAAAATCGGAAGGATTTATGCGTTGAAAACCTAAAGTTCGTCCTTAGACGGTTTGTTTCAAGGATTTGGCATAAACGTTTAATGTAAGCTATTCCAATGCTGCATCACAATGTTTCGTGGGGAAAACCAAAAACTCAAATAGATTTTAGCATTTAAAACCTAATGTTCGTTTCAGTGTTAGTTTCGAGCTCGTGGAACCAACCTTGAAAGTAAACTATTCCAATGTCGCACCACCACTTTGCGAGGTAAAACCAAAAAAATCGGAAGGATTTATGCGTCAAAACCTAAAGTTCGTCCCTGGATGGTTTGTTTCAAGATTTGGTATAAACGTTTAATGTAAACTATTCCAATGCTGCATCACAATGTTTCGGGAGAGAAAACCTAAAAACTAGGATAGATTTATGCGTTCAAAACTCTAAAGTTCGTCCCGAAAGTGATTGTTTCGATTCTGTAGTGCAAATGTTTCGCGCAAAATATTCCAATGTTGCATTACGATGTTTTTGGAGCTAAAATGAAAACTCGGATAGATTTCTGCGTTTAAAACCGAAAGTTCGTCCCAACAGTATTTGTTTCGAGCTTTTGGCAACAACGTCAATGCAAACTATTCCAATGTCGCATCACCTGTTTCACGAGGTAAAACCAAAAAGTCAGAAGGATTTATGCGTTGAAAACCTAAAGTTCGTCCTTAGATAGTTTGTTTCAAAGATTTGGCGTAAACGTTTAATGTAAACTATTCCAATGCTGTATCACAATGTTTCGGGAGGGAAAACGAAAAATCTCGGATAGATTTATGCATTGAAAACCTAAATTTTGTCTTGAGAGTGTTTGTTTCTATTCTTTGTCGCAAACGTTTCGGGCAAAATATTCCAACTTGTCATTACGATGTTTCGAGTGCTAAAACACAAAAATCGGATAGATTTCAACGTTTAAAACCTAAAGTTCGTCATAAGAGTGTTTGTTTCAAGCTTTGTGCAACAACGTTCAATGCAATATATTCCAATGTCGCATCACCATGTTTCACGAGGTAAAACCAAGAAAAAGCAAAAGGATTTATGCGTTGAAAACCTAAGGTTTCCCTAGACGGTTTGTTTCAAAGATTTGGCATAAACGTTTAATGTAAACTATTCCAATGCTGCATCACAATGTTTCAGCAGTGATAAACAAAAAACTCGGATAGATTTCAGCGTTTAAAATCTAAAGTTCATCTCAAGAATGATTGTTTCGAGCTTTTCGCCACAACGTTCAATGTAAACTTCTTCAATGTCACATCTCACCATGTTTCGCGAGGTAAACTAAAAAGATCAGACGGATTTATTCATTGAAAACCTAAAGTTCGTCCCTGGACGGTTTGTTTGAAAGATTTGGCATAAACATTTAATGTAAACTATACCAATGATGCATCACAATGTTTAGGGAGAGAAAACAAAAAAACTAGGATAGATTTATTCGTTCAAAACCTTAAAGTTCGTCCCGAGAGTGTTTGTTTCGATTTTTTGGCTCAAAAGTTTTGCGCAAAATATTCCAATGTTGCATTACGATGTTTCGGGAGCTAAAACCAAAAACTCGGATAGATTTTAGCGTTCAAAGCCTAAAGGTCGTCTAAAGAGTGTTTGTTTCGAGCTCTTGGCAGCAACGTTCAATGTAAACTATTCCAATGTCGCATCACCATGTTTCGCGAGGTAAAACCAAAAAAATCAGAAGGATTTATGCGTTGAAAACCTAAAGTTCGTCCTTAAACGGTTTGTTTCAAGGATTTGGCATAAACGTTTAATGTAAGCTATTCCAATGCTGCATCACAATGTTTCGGCAGGGAAAACCAAAAAACTTAGATAGATTTTAGCATTTAAAACCTAATGTTCGTTTCCAGAGTGTTAGTTTCGAGCTCTTGGAACCAACCTTGAAAGTAAACTATTCCAATGTCGCACCACCCTGTTTCGCGAGGTAAAACCAAAAAAATCAGAAGGATTTATGCGTTCAAAACCTAAAGTTCGTCCCTGGATGGTTTGTTTCAAGATTTGGTATAAACGTTTAATGTAAACTATTCCAATGCTGCATCACAATGTTTCGGGAGAGAAAACCTAAAAACTAGGAAAGATTTATGCGTTCAAAACTCTAAAGTTCGTCCCGAAAGTGATTGTTTCGATTCTGTAGTGCAAATGTTTCGCGCAAAATATTCCAATGTTGCATTACGATGTTTTTGGAGCCAAAATGAAAATTCGGATAGATTTCTGCGTTTAAAACCGAAAGTTCGTCCCAACAGTATTTGTTTCGAGCTTTTGGCAACAACGTCAATGCAAACTATTCCAATGTCGCATCACCTGTTTCACGAGGTAAAACCAAAAAGTCAGAAGGATTTATGCGTTGAAAACATAAAGTTCGTCCTTAGACAGTTTGTTTCAAAGATTTGGCATAAACGTTTAATGTAAACTATTCCAATGCTGTATCACAATGTTTCGGGAGGGAAAACGAAAAATCTCGGATAGATTTATGCATTGAAAACCTAAATTTTGTCTTGAGAGTGTTTGTTTCTATTCTTTGTCGCAAACGTTTCGGGCAAAATATTCCAATGTTGCATTATGATGTTTTGGGAGCTAAAATGAAAACTCGGATAGATTTCTGCGTTATAACCTAAAGTTCGTCCCAACAGTATTTGTTTCGTGCTTTTGGCAACAACGTCAATGCAAACTATTCCAATGTCGCATCACCTGTTTCACGAGGTAAAACCAAAAAGTCAGAAGGATTTAGGCGTTGAAAACCTAAAGTTCGTCCTTAGACAGTTTGTTTCAAAGATTTGGCATAAACTTTTAATGTAAACTATTCCAATGCTGTATCACAATGTTTCGGGGGGGAAAACGAAAAATCTCGGATAGATTTATGCATTGAAAACCTAAATTTTGTCTTGAGAGTATTTGTTTCTATTCTTTGTCGCAAACGTTTCGGGCAAAATATTCCAACTTGTCATTACGATGTTTCGGGTGCTAAAACACAAAAATCCGATAGATTTCAACGTTTAAAACCTAAAGTTCGTCATAAGAGTGTTTGTTTCAAGCTTTTTGCAACAACGTTCAATGCAATATATTCCAATGTCGCATCACCATGTTTCACGAGGTAAAACCAAAAAAAAGCAAAAGGATTTATGCGTTGAAAACCTAAGGTTCGTCCCTAGACGGTTTGTTTCAAAGATTTGGCATAAACGTTTAATGTAAACTATTCCAATGCTGCATCACAATGTTTCAGCAGTGATAAACAAAAAACTCGGATAGATTTCAGCGTTTAAAATCTAAAGTTCATCTCAAGAATGTTTGTTTCGAGCTTTTCGCCACAACGTTCAATGTAAACTTCTTCAATGTCACATCTCACCATGTTTCATGAGGTAAACTAAAAGATCGGAAGGATTTATGCATTGAAAACCTAAAGTTCGTCCCTGGACGGTTTGTTTGAAAGATTTGGCATAAACATTTAATGTAAACTATACCAATGATGCATCACAATGTTTAGGGAGAGAAAACAAAAAAACTAGGATAGATTTATTCGTTCAAAATATTAAATTCGTCCCGAGAGTGTTTGTTTCGATTTTTTGGCTCAAACGTTTTGCGCAAAATATTCCAATGTTGCATTACGATGTTTCGGGAGCTAAAACGAAAAACTCAGATAGATTTCAGCGTTCAAAGCCTAAAGTTCGTCCAAAGAGTGTTTGTTTCGAGCTCTTGGCAGCAACGTTCAATGTAAACTATTCCAATGTCGCATCACCATGTTTCGCGAGGTAAAACCAAAAAAATCAGAAGGATTTATGCGTTGAAAACCTAAAGTTCGTCCTTAGACGGTTTGTTTCAAGGATTTGGCATAAACGTTTAATGTAAGCTATTCCAATGCTGCATCACAATGTTTCGGCAGGGAAAACCAAAAAACTCAGATAGATTTTAGCATTTAAAACCTAATGTTCGTTTCCAGAGTGTTAGTTTCGAGCTCTTGGAACCAACCTTGAAAGTAAACTATTCCAATGTCGCACCACCCTGTTTCACGAGGTAAAACCAAAAAAATCAAAAGGATTTATGCGTTCAAAACCTAAAGTTCGTCCCTGGATGGTTAGTTTCGAAGATTTGGTATAATTGTTTAATGTAAACTATTCCAATGCTGCATCACAATGTTTCGGGAGAGAAAACCTAAAAACTAGGATAGATTTATGCGTTCAAAACTCTAAAGTTCGTCTCGAAAGTGATTGTTTCGATTCTTTAGCGCAAACGTTTCGCGCAAAATATTCCAATGTTGCATTACGATGTTTTTGGAGCTAAAATGAAAACTCTGATAGATTTCTGTGTTTAAAACCGAAAGTTCCTCCCAATAGTATTTGTTTCGAGCTTTTGGCAACAACGTCAATGCAAACTATTCCAATGTCGCATCACCTGTTTCACGAGGTAAAACCAAAAAGTCAGAAGGATTTATGCGTTGAAAACCTAAAGTTCGTCCTTAGACAGTTTGTTTCAAAGATTTGGCATAAACGTTTAATGTAAACTATTCCAATGCTGTATAACAATGTTTCGGGAGGGAAAACGAAAAATCTCGGATAGATTTATGCATTGAAAACCTAAATTTTGTCTTGAGAGTGTTTGTTTCTATTCTTTGTCGCAAACGTTTCGGGCAAAATATTCGAACTTGTCATTACGATGTTTCAGGTTCTAAAACACAAAAATCGGATAGATTTCAACGTTTAAAACCTAAAGTTCGTCATAAGAGTGTTTGTTTCAAGCTTTTTGCAACAACGTTCAATGCAATATATTCCAATGTCGCATCACCATGTTTCACGAGGTAAAACCAAAAAAAAGCAAAAGGATTTATGCGTTGAAAACCTAAGGTTCGTCCCTAGACGGTTTGTTTCAAAGATTTGGCATAAACGTTTAATGTAAACTATTCCAATGCCGCATCACAATGTTTCAGCAGTGATAAACAAAAAACTCGGATAGATTTCAGCGTTTAAAATCTAAAGTTCATCTCAAGAATGTTTGTTTCGAGCTTTTCGCCACAACATTCAATGTAAACTTCTTCAATGTCACATCTCACCATGTTTCGCGAGGTAAACTAAAAAGATCAGAAGGATTTATGCATTGAAAACCTAAAGTTCGTCCCTGGACGGTTTGTTTGAAAGATTTGGCATAAACATTTAATGTAAACTATACCAATGATGCATCACAATGTTTAGGGAGATAAAACAAAAAAACTAGGATAGTTTTATTCGTTCAAAACCTTAAAGTTCGTCCCGTGAGTGTTTGTTTCGATTTTTTGGATCAAACGTTTTGCGCAAAATATTCCAATGTTGCATTACGATGTTTCGGGAGCTAAAACGAAAAACTCGGATAGATTTCAGCGTTCAAAGCCTAAAGTTCGTCCAAAGAGTGTTTGTTTCGAGCTCTTGGCAGCAACGTTCAATGTAAACTATTCCAATGTCGCATCACCATGTTTCGCGAGGTAAAACCAAAAAAATCAGAAGGATTTATGCGTTGAAAACCTAAAGTTCGTCCTTAGACGGTTTGTTTCAAGGATTTGGCATAAACGTTTAATGTAAGCTATTCCAATGTTGCATCACAATGTTTCGGCAGGGAAAACCAAAAAACTCAAATAGATTTTAGCATTTAAAACCTAATGTTCGTTTCCAGAGTGTTAGTTTCGAGCTCTTGGAACCAACCTTGAAAGTAAACTATTCCAATGTCGCACCACGCTGTT